>JAPMLY010001515.1:35000-45000 GCA_026401115.1 Tetraselmis chui | reverse complement strand
TTTTGTAATTTGCGGGGAATGATGAGATCGGGAGGAGACGCTCAGTCGCAACTGCTGCTCGTCATGGCGGCGGACACATGGGCGGGGCTGCACCCATCACCTATGTCATGCCGGGATACTATTGGGCAGCAAGCAACCGATTCTTTTACACCAACGGACCCTTTCCATGCTCTATTGCGCGGGTCGTGCACTGCCACCACATCATCGCTGTGCATCCCATACACCGAGTTGGGTGGCGGCCTAAACAAATTTTGAGAGTGCGATGAAGGACAAGGAAGGCGCGCGGCCGTAGTCATAACATGCCAGCGCTTTCTTAGTATTCGGTCACGCCATATTGTTTGACATTTCTACCATTATGTCAAGCAGGTGCTTTGCAATAGCACAGCCGACTTGTTGGATTATTGGTTGCACCGGATGAACCAGGACAGGTGCTACCAGGTAGGGTATTAACAAAGTACTGTGTGCTCAAAACAAAACCTGGTAAATACTGGAAGCTAGTAGCACCAGTATTAAACACACTTACACCGCCCTGTACGACCTCGCAGTCACCGCTGGGAAAGTCGCAGTCAAGGATTGCGTTTCGGGCTGCCAGAAATGTGTCTTCGCTGACAATCGTATGAAGCTCATCCACATCACACGTCCAGCCCGTGGAATAGTTGTCACAAGCAGTATCGCAACTTTCGCCTTCGTCACCAAACACCCACCCCTCCGTGGCCGTCGTGTCCGGGACACAGCAAGGGGTGGCGGTTGTATACGCTGCTGAAGTGGTGGTCTCGGCAGTAGTGGTCGTCGCTGCGACGGTGGTGGTGGTCTCAGCAGGGGTTAAATAGGTTGTGGCTGCTGGGATTGTGACCGCGCTACTGGATCACGCACACACACACACACACACACACACACATACACACACACACACACACACACACACACACACACACACACACACACACACACACACACACACACACACACACACACACACACACACGCGCGCGCGCGCGCGCGCGCGCGCGCGCTCGCGCGCGCGCGCTCGCGGATAGCCGCACAGAGTCACCCACATCCACGCCCACGATGTCACACATACATGCACACATATGTAAAAAGACAGATACACACACACACAGACACAGAAGCATACACACACACAAGCACACGCACACACCAGCACATTCAAGCCACCGACAGCCATACACATACAGCAATCCAAAGTCATGCACAGAGCAACACAAACACACACACAAAAAGAAAAACACAACCTCACAGCCACACAAAAACACTCGCACACGCACACACACACGCACACACACACACACACACACACACACACACACACACACACACACACACACACACACGCATATGTCAGTAAAACACACAGCCACTGAGCCACGGCGATAGCAGCCACATACAGTCACACGTACGCGCGCGCACGCACACACACACATACACACACACACACACACACACACGCACACACACACACACACGCACACACACATACACACACACACACACAGATGCATTTGGTCGGTGAAGTTCCCGATACCAATCGGGCCCACAGGAACAAGGGCTTCCTTTTCGAGGAGCGCGGGATATAGAAAATAGTATCACAGGTTGGAGCACAAGTTGCAGGAGGGGGACGGCTCTAGCTGGAGGGTGTTCCGGCGAGGGGGCGTGTGGTCGTGATTTACACGCAATATATTCATAGATAACAATGTTGTTGAGAGGGGGGTGAGCTGTGGTGTATACCACCTCAATCATACCCCAGGACCAACAACCTTTAGGTATAACATGCATTTCGTGTCGTTGTGCTGGTCCCATGTCCCTTTGCAACGATGGTCGCCACATTTCTGTTGCATGTATAGTCGCACAACCCATGTTGCTGCTGCTACTGATGCTTATTGCTGACTTTGTTCTTGTTGCAGCTGCTTGTTTATGTTGCCGTTGGCTTTGCTGCTGCAGCTGCTGCATGTTAGCGCTTTTGCTCCCACTTTAAACTATAGAATTATCGATGCTTGTGTTTGTGTAGCCGATGCAAGCAACAAACACACGCACACACACACACACACACACACACACACACACACACACACACACACACACACACACACACACACACACACACACACACACATACTCTCTCACACACACACACACACATATACACACAGATTCGCACGCACTGGTGGTATCATAGACATTCCGAAAAGGAAAGCATGGGTGTGGTTCGTAACGTTGCTGCTCATGCTTCCGATTGTGTAGCTTACATTGTTCTTTATTATTTTATGATTATACTTCCCCCCCGTTCTTCTACTTTACACACAGACGCGCACGCACACACACACACACACACATACACACACGTACACACACACACACACACACACACACACACACACACAATTCTACGCACACATACACACACATACACACACAGACATACACCTGCAGACACACACGCACGCACGCACGAACATTCGCACAGGTATCATAGACACGCTGACAGGCAAAGTATGCATGTGGTTTGTGTCGTTGCTGCTACTGCTCCTACTTGTGTAGCTGGCGTTGTTCTAAATGATTTCATGCTAATACTCAAACATTGTTATTTGTTGCTGCTATTGTTGTTGTTCTTGATGCTGCAACTACCGCAAGTTAGTGTGCACCTGCTATCGTTGCTACTGCTTGCTCACGTGTCTCCTTTTTTGGGCCGGTGCTACGGCTGCTGGTGGCGATGAATATACAAGTGAAGTTTTTTTTGCTGATTCTTGCGCTGCTGTTGCCATTGAAGAGTGATCTAGTTCGACGTGGTTGCGCCTCCCGCTATCGAGCTCTTGCAACAACTGTTGGCTGCTGACCTAGCACGCAGACGCGCTCATGCACAGGCAACTGACGATATATATCGAGTGCATTGTTCGAGTAGAAACAATGGCTACATGCAAATTGCTAAGCACAGCTAGTCGGCATCCTATTTCCCGACGGGTAACGCCGATGTTCGCCTGGAGGATGCCTGTATCCACTACTTCTATCCATCATCGCGCAGGAAAAATCATTTTTCCTAAAATCTTAAAATGACACAATTGTCTTTTTGGATATACATGCTTGAGGTGTGTAATCTCTGCTAGTATGCCCAACCCCCCCAAAAAACCCCATGCAGTGCTTGTGAGGGGGTTGAATGTTCAAAAACGTCCTATGGTAAATGCTCAGAAATAACTGCCGAGAGGAATGCACAAAAATATGCTTAGGTAAATGCTACAGAAAAACTGCTGAGATGAATGCTAAAAAACGTGTTAAGGTAAATGTTTCAGAAATAACTGCTGAGCTGAATGCTAAAAAACAAGCTAATGTAAATGCTAAGAAAAAACTACTGAGATGAATGCTAAGAAAAGCTAATGTAAATGCTAAAAAAAAACTGCTGAGATGAATGCTAAAAAACATGTTAAGCTAAATGCTCAGAAAAAAACTGCCGAGATAAATGCTCAAAAACATGTTTAGGTAAATGCTCAAAAAAAAAACTGCTGAGGTGAATGCTCAAAAACATGCCAAGGTAAATGCTAAGAAAAAACTGGTGAGCTGAATGCTGAAAAACAAGCCAAGGTAAATGCAAAGCAAAAACTGCTGAGATGAATGCTCAAAAACATGCCAAGGTAAATGCTCAGAAAAAAACTGCTGACGTGAATGCTCTCAAACATGCAAAGGTAAATGCTAAGAAAAAAACTGCTGAGGTGAATGCTTAAAAAACATGCTTAGGTAAATGCTCAGAAAAAACTGTAGAGCGGAATGCTAAAAAAATACACCTTGGTAAATGCCAAGAAAAAAATTGTTGTGGTGAATTCTCAAACACATGCTTAGGTAAATGCTAAGAAAAAACTGCTGAGAAGAATGCTGAAAACATGCTAAGGTAAATGCTTAGAAAAAACTGCTGAGGTGAATGCTCAAAAACATGCTAAGGTAAATGCTCAGAAAAAAACTGCTGAGGTGAATGCTGAAAAACATGTCAAGGTAAGTGCTTCAGAAGAAAGCTCCTGAGCTGAATACGCAATAACATGCCAAGGTAGATGCTACGAAAAAAGTTGCTGAGCTGAATGCTAAAAAACATGCCAAGGTAAATGCTTAGAAAAACTGCTGAGCTGAATGCTAAAAAATATATGCTAAGGTAAATGCTAAGAAAAACTTCGAGGTGAATGCTAAGAAAAACGTGGTAAGGTGAATGCTCAAAAACATGCCAAGGTAAATGCTCAGAAAAAAAACTGCTGAGCTGAATGCTCAAAAACATGCTAAGGTAAATGCTCAAGAAAACCTGAAAATTGAATGCTCAAAAACATGTTTTGGTAAATGTCAAAAAACAATTGCTCAGGTGAATGCTCAAAAACATTTCAAGATAAATGCTCAGAAAAACCTATTGAGGTGAAAGCTCAAAATCATGTTTTGGTAAATGCTTAGAAAAAACTGCTGAGCTGAATGCACAGAAAAAAACCTGTTGAGCTGAATGCTCAAAAATTAGTCCTTGGTAAATGCTCCAAAAAACCTCTGATATGAATACTCAAAAACATGCTGAGGTAAATGCTCAAAGGAAAATTGCCGAGGTGAATGCACAAAACATGTCAAGGTGAATGCACAGAAAAAAGCTGCTGAGATGAATGCTCAAAAAATACGCTTTGGTAAATGCTAAGAAAAAGACTTGTTGTGGTGAATTCTCAAACACATGCTAATGTAAATGCTAAGAAAAAACCTGCTGACCTGAATGCTCATAAACATGCTTAGTTAAATGCTCAGGAAAAACTGGTAAGGTGAATGCTCAAAAGCATGTCCAGGTAAAATCTAAGAAAAAACTGCTGAGCTGAATGCTCATAAACACGTTAAGAAAACTGCTGAGCTGAATGCTCAAAACATGCCAAGGTAAATGCTCAGAAAAAACCGCTGAGCTGAATGCTCAAAAACATGTTAAGGTAAATGCTCTGAAAAAAACCGCTGAGGTGATTGGTCATAAACATGTTAAAGGTAAATGTTCAGGAAGCAAACTGCTGAGGTGAATGCAAAAAAGCCTTAGTATACAAATGGAAGTTAAATTACACGGATGCTGATTTCAATTACAATATGGTTTTCAGGATTGTTATGACCGTTGCTCTAAAACCATGCTTAACATTCTAGCTCCGCGGCTGGGTATGTTTTCTAGTCGCCAGCTCTTGCTGGCCGCACCACGGCCAGCCTGCTTTCTATTCCGTCTGACTGCTGCCTTGAATCCCTCTATCTCCGCGTCCCGACCAAGAGCTTGCAGCTACAGTGTTCCTACTAACAGTACCGGCAGCCTGCGCCTCTGCTGCTGCTCCCACCGCGCCTGGGAAACTATTAGCCGCGCCTCTATGTGAGCATCCGGTGCTTGCTGTGTGTGTGTGTGTGTGTGTGTGTGTGTGTGTGTGTGTGTGTGTGTGTGTGTGTGTGTGTGTGTGTGTGTGTGTGTTTGGTTGGGTGGGTGGGTGTGCCTTTCGGAATCGGGAACGGATAGTTACACGTAGGTCGTACCGGCCCCACAAGGGGGCCGAGTGTGGTGACTAGAGAAGTGGGAAGAGAGAGATGGCGGCCGGCGAAGGCACCGGCAGGGCCGGCCGACCGCCACTAATAGGGAATAGAGAGAGAGTGTGTGTGTGCGTGTGTGCGTGTGTGTATCTGTGCTTCATTGTGTGCGTGTGTGTGCGTGTGCGCGCGCGTGTGTGTGTGTGTGTGTGTGTGTGTGTGTGTGTGCGTGTGTGTATGTGTATGTGTGTGTCTGTGTGCGTGTGCGAGCGCGCGTGTGTGTGTCTGTGATTGTGTGTGTGTGTGTGTGTGTGTGTGTGTGTGTGTTTGATTGTATGTTTCCTGATGTGAAAATAAAGACCACTTCACAGTTTCCCAAACTTGGGGAAATTGTTTCTCAAGGAATACCACTCATCACGCGCTGCTCACGGTGCTGCTCGTTTTACTGGTGCAGCTAGATGTTGCCGCCATTGTTACAGCTTCCGCTGGTTTCGCAAGATCGTTACTTGATGATGTTTCTGCCTCCGTTCTTGTCTCTGCATTTTTCTGCTGCTGCTGTTATTGCTTTTGTTGCTGCTGCATGTTGATGATCTCACTGCGACAATCCCTCGACGGCCCCCCTCGCGATATTTTTTTTCCGAAGTTTCCGTGTCATACACCTTCCTCGTCTTTACCGTCCGTGAAGCCGGCATTCCCCCGCCACTCCGCATCGCCGCTCTCGTGTGTGAGCTCTCGCTGGGCCTCATGATAAGCCGCGTGGTGCCTGCACGGGAGGTCCTCGTCCTTGTTGTCAGCGACTCAGCAGCACTTACTAGTTATTCAGATATACTGGCAGTGTGACATTAGATAGTGCATCGTACCTATTGCAACACATCAGACTAGTTACCACCTGTGAGTCTATTTACCGCACCTGGGGATATATGTGCGCGCGCGCGCGCGTGTGTGTGTGTGTGTGTGTGTGTGTGTGTGTGTTTGTGTGTGTGAGTGTGTGTGAGTGTGTGTGAGTGTGAATGTGTGCCTGTGGGTGGGTGGGTGTGCCCCTACCCGGCCGACATCCTCGAGGTTATCCCGCTGTACTTGCTCCCGTCACTTCCCGACCACCGCCATCCCGCCGACAGCCCTTCTCCAGTCGCACTGCTCTCAGCTAAAGAGTGCGCCAAATCATCGTCATACGCCGCTCTCTCCGGCCCCCAAGCAACTGATTGGAACGCAGCCATGCGACATGATGTCGACTCTCTACTTGAGAACATTGCAAGGACAGTCGTTGACCTGTCCCCCTGTAGGTGTGTGCCTGTGTGTGTGTGTGTGTATGTGTGTGTGTGTGTGTGTGTGTGTGTGTGTGTGTGTGTGTGATTTCGTGTATGTATGTGTGGTTATCAGTATGTGCCTGTGCCAATGTGTGTGGGGGGGGGGGGGGGGTGCGCGCGCGCGCGTGTGTGTGTGTGTGTGTGTGTGTGTGTGTATGTGTGTGTGTGTGGTTGTGTATGCGTGCGTGTGTGTGCGTGTGCGCGCGTGTGCGCGCGCGCGTGTGTGTGTATGTGTGTGTGTGTGTGTGTGTGTGTGTGTGTGTGTGTGTGTGTGTGTGTGTGTGTGTGTGTGTGTTTTGGTGTATGTTTCCTTAGGTAAAAGTGAAGATGACTTCACAGTTTCCCAAACTTGAGAAAACAATTTCTCAAGTAATACTACTCATGGTGCTGCTCATTGTGCTGCTCGTTGCTATTGCCGCTGCATGGTATAGCTTCTGCTGGTTTCGCATAATTACTTGGTGATGTTGCTGCTTCCATTATTCTTGTTTCTGCATTTTCATGCTGCTGCTGTTTTTGCTGTTGTTGCAGCTGCATGTTGATGATCTCGATCCCTCGACGGCTCCCCTCGCGATATTGATTTCCGAAGTTTCCGTGCCATACACCTTCCTCGTCTTTACCGTACGTGCAGGTGTAGTATTGCATTCATTGTGTGCTCCCGCTGAACCCCATTTCTATCATTGGCATTCGTATAGGTCTATGCATTCGCCCGCCCCCCCCCTCTTGTAACAATTCGAAGAAGCTTAGTCGAATGATTGGTTCGCAGCACATCGCACCCGATTGAGGCAGCATTGGCTCCGTGTCGCCCCGTTGCTCGATGCCCAACAAGCAAGAAGAAGCGTGATCGATTCAAACAGTTCAGGTTGTTTTACGCATGGTGTCATGTGGTAAGGGCTAATGAAGAAGACTGGCTAACAGAAAGGTCACGGACGATTCACTTAATCCATTCAGCAACATCTCCAGCACCTTTACCCCCCTCCCCAAAACAGACATAGCAAGGACGCACACAAACACTAAAATATTCATACGCAAGTAACATGCATTTACATATATTCATGTAAACCAGTACACATATGGACACACAAGGACCTACGAACATAGAAACCGGCAAACACACGAACAAAGAGACTCGTACATTGCACACCACGTACATTCACACAGTCAACCAACACGCTCACACGCTCGCAAACACAGACAAACAGAGACACACGCACGCACAATCACACACGCCCACGCCCACAAACCGACACACACACAGTCATGCACGTACACACACACACACACACACACACACACACACAGCTAGTAGGATTGTGCCCTTCATCTCATCTTCCGCGGATGGACGATAAATTCACCAAAGAACCGGCCGTATAAACTTCACCTAGTTGCGCCTTACATCGCATTTCACATACCGCAGCAACTCAAGGCCGTTGAGGGCCACTTAAGCGCGTCTGGTCATTTCTAAATCGTTTTTCGTGATACTTGTCCCTGAACCCGTCTAATCATTATCCATGTGCGCTCAATATAGTACAATTTCCGCAAATTCGCCTACGAAAAACAGCGGCCGCGCCATGAATGGAATTAAGTGATGCATAACGTCGTATGGGAAGGAGCACCTGCTTTGAGGCCATGCGTATGTACTGATACCATTCGGCATTAAGATGCTCTCTCTCATCAAGGCATGGAATTGCAATGGATGAGTAAACAAATGATGGTGCTATGCTTGTTGCTCCGGCCATGGTTGAAAATGACAAAATTGCTTATCATCATCGTATTGCAAACTAACAATACTTAGAAAGCACGAGCAGCTTGCAATTGGGCTTCACCATACAATCGTGTTCAGGTTATGCGGAAATCAAACGCAATGCTCATTGTGAGAGCCGTCTTCCCATTACTGCAACGAATCGGATAAGCAAATGATATGCGCGCTCTCCAAAGCTTATGCACTGCCAGTCACCCATGTAGGCACTTCAATCATATAACTATATTCGGCTCCAAATTGAGCGATACCACCGCCACTTATATCGAATTACTATTGTTATCCGTCCCGCGGCGATACGTATAAAACTTCATTGGTTGTGGGCAGCCTTGCATGACTGACGCGATATGTTAAGAAGATGACATTAAAATGAGTAAAATATATCCCACCCAACGCCGCAAAGGATTATTGCGTGCGTAGCAAAATGAGTGCAAACCAATATTCACTGGATTTGGAACGCTGTGGCTTTAAATCAGCGGTCGGAGCAAACAAAATGAGTTCGAAGACAAAGCTCACCAATTTAATGGTATTCGATTCAATAAACTGTCCCGAAATCATTTCGTTGCGAAGCAAATCTATGAAATGTTTGCGTATTTGAGTACTTTCTGTCTGTTCGCAAAAGCTGCAGCTTCACTCTCCAGTTGCTCGTCTGCGTTTGTCAGAATGTGTGTTTGTGCGTTCGTGTGTGTGTGCTGGCTTATTTAATTGTATGCAAATGAGTTTGATGTGTGTATGAATATATGAGCGTGTGTGTGTACATGCGAAGGCTGGATTTGCATTTGAGTGTTGTGTGTGGGTGTGACAAGGGATGTGTGAGTGTGTGTCGTAACTATGTGTGGGTGGTTGGGGGTATCGTGCTATACCGATGATTATTGCATTCAATGTGTGCAGATTAAGCGCATGTCAAAGTCCAGAATGTGGACATGACTGTGCGTATGGCCGCGGTGAGGATGTGCAGGTGTCCTATCTTTTATCTGTGTTCGCACATTTGGTATAATGTGCATGTGCTTGTGTGTGTGTATGTGTGTGTGTGTGTGTGTGTGTGTGTGTGTGTGTGTGTGTGTGTGCGTGCGTGTTGGCTTGTTTAATTGTTTGCAAATGCTTGAGCTGTGTGTACATGTGTATGCTATAATTGTATGTGAGTGATGTGTGTGTTTGGCAATGTGTGTGTGTGTGTGTGTGTGTGTGTGTGTGTGTGTGTGTGTGTGTGTGTGTGTCTTAGCTATGTGGATTGGGGGTATCGTGGGAATAGCCGGTGATTCTTGCGAAATAATCTGTGCAGATTAAAAGCAAGCGCATGTGAAGGTGGAGAATGTGGACATGATTGTGCGTATGGCCGCGGTGAGGATGTGCAGGTGGTCCTGTCTTTTGTGCTTCTGTCTGTGTTCGTGCATTTTGTATGTATGTGGTTCATTTGTGCGAACTGGTG
>JAPMLY010001515.1:30000-32500 GCA_026401115.1 Tetraselmis chui | reverse complement strand
GCTGCTGAAATGGTGGTCTCGACGGTAGTGGTCGTAGCTGCGACGGTGGTGGTGGTCTCAGCAGGGGTTGACGTTGCTGTTGCTGCTGAAGTAGTGGTAACGGCAGTAGTTGTGGTCGCTGCGACGGTGGTGGTGGTCTCAGCAGGGATTGACGTTGTTGGTGTTGCCGAAGTGGTGGTGGTCTCGGCAGGAGTGGTTGTCGCTGCGCCGGTGGTGGTGGTCTCAGCAGGGGTTGACGTTGTTGGTGCTGCTGAAGTGGTGGTCTCAGCAGTAGTGGTTGTCGCTGCTACAGTGGTAGTGGTCTCAGCAGGGGTTGACGTTGTTGCTGCTGCTGAAGTGGTGGTGTCGGCGATAGTGGTCGTCGCTGCGACGGTGGTGGTGGTCTCAGCAGGGGTGGGCATTGTTGGTGGTGCTGAGGTGGTGGTCTCGACAGTGGTGGTTGTCGCTGCGACGGTGGTGGTGGTCTCAGCAGGGGTTGACGTTGTTGGTGGTGCTGAGGTGGTGGTCTTATCGGCAGTAGTGGTTGTCGATGCGACGGTGGTGGTGGTCTCAGCAGCGGTTGAATGGGTTGTGGCTGCTGGGGTTGTGTCCGCGCTATTGGGGGTCGGGGACGGCGGCGTCACAGTGGTCAGTGGCGCCAACGGCGGCACGGACGCAGGACGCCCGTTGACCTGCTCGGCCGCGGGCTTGCCCAAATTCGTCCGCAGCTGTTCCAACTCGTTCCCAACCGCCGCTCGATCGAACACCAGACTGCCGTCGCTGACCTCGGACGTGGTGTAGCTCTCGTCGGTCAACTCGGCGTTAAAGGTGTCGTCTCCCACCAGCGCGACGGAACGCGCAGTCAGGGTACTAACTTGATCCGGAGGGCCCCCAAACAATACGGTAAAGGTCAAGACGTTGCCGGTATTGTCGTCTGTGAGGCCAACCGCCGTCACTAAATCCCTATCCCAGGCGTTTATAGCTGCCGACTTGTCGAGGTAGGAACTGATGAAGAGAACTAGTGCGTCGCTCAAACTGCCAACGGTATCATCGTTATCGTCCGCCTCTTGCTTCAAGCCTCGGCCGAGTAGAAGAAAGGCGCCTTGGGGGGGAGCCAGTTGAACTGGCACGGCGAAAATCAGTAACAACCCGCCGCCGGCGCTGCTGCTTGATGAGGCGGGATGACGCAGCGTGGCCGTTGAGCTTGCGGAAGAGTCGGAACCGGAGGAGCCAAAGCCTTCGCTGCTGCCTGGTCGGTCGTGCCGGCTTGCAAACACACCAAGGACAATATCCACACCGCCCACTTTCTTGGTGATCAGCTTAGTTGGGTGCGCAGCAGCATGTTTCTTGCATACAGGAACGTCGGACGGGTCCATCCAGGTATTCGCGTAGTGCTCACTCTTTCGGCCAGTCGACGCCGAGTGCGGATGTAGGGATTCCTTGGATGCCGCGACTGCAGACGGTCCTATTCTGGGACCACAGAGCCCCTCACCATCATCAGGTACCGCGGAAGCAGGGGGGTCTTGCGAAGTCGCCGAAGCCGCTGTCACCGCCGCCCCCAGTAGGCAAAGTGAAAGCAAAGCAAGCAAAAAGTGGTTGACTGGACGCATCTTGCAACAAACTCGTAGACATTGAATCATTTACGAGGAGAGGACTACAGCGCACACGGGTTGGCTAGCGTTCTGGGGCCAACTGCGGGTGGGTACTTGAGCCGTCAATAGCACCGCGAGGTTAGTGGGTTGTTGGGAGAGTCTATGATTGTAGCGCTCGAGTACCTGCCATCGTCTGGTACGGACGAAAGGTGGTGAGCGTGAGAAAGTAGTTTTGCACGGTGACTCCGGCGCGTCTTATGGCTGCTGTAACGTGAGACTCACGGCTGCCCGTCCACTCAATAATGAAAATCCATAATAGCGAAAGAGTACTTTACTACAGTATATGGCGAGATCTCGAAAATTTGAACAGGTATTCTCTCCGTGTTGCTACCAGCGCAAGCTCAGGTTCTAATTAAGTACTTTTTGGCCACGTTCAATGGTTAAGTACTGTGTCGATGTCGTTTTTCGCGGTAGTGTCTGATGCAGTCCAATTAGCAGAACACGTATGAACCGGCGCGAAACTGTTGCACCTAACTACTAACTAGCTAATTGTAGCGGTGCGGGTAGTTATTGTTGTTCGCCAAGACTCCCCGGGCGAACGCGCATGTGTACGAGGACATGTACGAGGATACAATCATGTGCTGGTCAACTACCTAACCACCTAATTGCTTAACCACCTAACTACTTCATTAAACTACTAACTAGTACTAGTACCGTAACAGCATTTGCAAACGGGATTTTGAGGATAAGGATGACACCTGTACAATATCACCGTAGCGTGCCACGTCGGTGGCCGAAAATATGCAAGGACTACGCCCCATATTGCGTATGACCCATATATCATGTCAAAACGTTTTTACAAAAAACCTGTGCGGAGACCACCAAGCAAAAAAATGAAAAGAGGAAAAAATGTCACCCTACTCACACTA
>JAPMLY010001515.1:0-17500 GCA_026401115.1 Tetraselmis chui | reverse complement strand
ATCGCAAAGAGTCACACACAAACACACACACACACAAACACACACACAAACATACAAGGGCACAGACACACACACACACACTCACACACAAACACTCACTCACACACACACACACACACACACACACACACACACACACACACACACACACACACTGCCAGACAAAAACATTGTCATACTTTTCTATACACACACTGTTACAGACACACACATACACACACATGCACAGTGCCGTACACACACACACATAAACAAACACACACAAACACATACTGTGACACACACATACACACGCACATGCACACATACACACACTACATACACACACTGTACCACACACACACAATATCACACACGCACGCACACACACACACACACACATACGCATACACAGATACACACACACACACACACACACACACACAAACACACACACACTCACACACGCACACATGCACACACACCTGCATGCACATGCATGCACAAACACACAAATGCAAGCAATACACTCACACACGAAAACTGCCATACACACACTAGAACACACACACACACACAACCACACACACACACGTACACACACACACACATGTGCACACGCACGTACACACACAAACACAAACACACGCGCGCGCGCTCACACACACGCGCGCACGCACGCACAAACACACACACACTCAAACACACACACACACATATACACACACACGCGCGCACACACAATCACGCATACAAAAGCCACCCACAGCCATAGACATACACCAATCCACAGCTACATACACACACAGAGTTCAGCACAACATCACATTTACAAAGTCAAACACAGCCTCATAACCACCCACACACATACACGCGCGCGCGTGGATAACCGCAAAGAGTCACACACAAAAACACATACACACACACACACACACAAACATGCAAGGGCACACACACACACACACTCACACACACACACACATACACATACACATACTACATACAGACACTGTAACACACACTGTCACACACGCACACACTCACACACGCACACATGCACATACACCTGCATGCACATGCATGCACCAACACGCAAATGCAAGCAATACACTCACACACGAAAAGTGCCATACACACACTAGAACACACACATACACACACACACACACACACTACCACACACACTTATACACACACACACAAACACTGTTATATTGTCACACACACACACACACACACACACACACACACACACACACACACACACACACAATGTTAAAGACACGCACATACACACATGTACACTGCCGATGCTGATGGCAGATAACATCAAGCTCATGTCGAGACGAGCGGCACCAGCAACAGAGCGAAGGCGGTCCCGACCGAGACAGCGACGACGACTCAGATTTGGACTCAGACGACGAAATTGACGCCCAGCCCCCTTCTGGCTTAATTGGCTTTTTGGATGTATATGCTTGATGTGATTAATCTATGCTAGTATGCCCAACCCCCCCCCCCAAACCCCCATGCAGTGCATGTGAGGAGGATAAATGCTCACAAACATGTTTTGGTAAATGCTCAGAAAAAACTGCTGAGACGATTGCTCAAAAACATGTTAAGGTAAATGCGAAGAAAAAACTGCTGAGCTGAATGCTCAAAACATGTTAAGTGCTCAGAGAAAACTGCTGAGGTGACTGCTCATAAACATGCGAAGGTAGTACTTGAAAAAAACGGCTGAGGTGAATGCTCAAAATCAAGCTAAGGTAAATGCTAAGAAAAACCTGGTAAGGTGAATGCTAATAAACAAGTTAAGTAAATGCTCAGAGAAAATTGCTGAGTTGAATGCTTAAAAACATGTTGAGGTAAATACTAAAAAAAACTGCTGAGGTGAGTTCTCAAAAAATGTCAAGCTATAACATGGAAAAATCTGCTGAGCTTAATGCTCATAAACAAGCTAAGAAAAAACCCGCCAAGCTGAATGCTAATAACATGACAAGGTAAATGCTCAGAGAAATTTGCTGCGCTGAATACTCAAAAACATGTTAAGGTAAATACGAAAAATAAAACTGCTGAGATGAATGCTCAAAAATATGCTCAGGTATACATAAATGCTAAGAAAAACCTGGTAGGATGAATGCTCAAAAGCATGTCAAGGTAAATGCTAAGAAAAACCTGCTGAACTGGATGCTAATAATCATGTTAAGGTAAATGCTCAGAAAAACCGGCTGAGGTGACTGCTCAAAAACATGCCAAGCTAAATCCTAAGAAAACTTTTGATGAGGTGAATGCTAAAAAACCTGCTCAGGTAAATGCTAAGGAAAAACGGATGAGGTGAATGCTCAAAAACATGTTAAGGTAAATGCTAAGAAAAAATCTGTTGAGGTGACTGGTCAAAATACATGCCACGCTAAATGCTAAGAAACGAACAACTGAGGTGACTGCTCAAAAACATGCCAAGCTAAATCATAAGAAACAAATTGCTGAGATGAATGCTCCAAAATATGCTAAGGTAAATGCTAAGACTAAAACTGCTGAGCTGAATGCCTAAAAACAAGCAAGGATGCAAGCATGCAAGGTAAATGCTAAGAAAAAACCTGGAAAGGTGAATGCTCAGAAACATGGTAAGGTAAATGCTAAGAAAAAACTGCTGAGCTGAATGCCAATAAACATGTTAAGTAAATGCTAAGAAAAAAACTGCTGAGGTGAATGCTCAAAAACATACTAAGGTAAATGCTGAGACAAAAACTGCAGAGCTGAATTCTGAAAAAATATACTAAGGTATAAATGCCAAGAAAAAAATTGATGAGGTGAATGCACAGAAAAAAACTGCTGAGCTGAATGCAAAAAGACCTCAGTATACAAATTAAAGTTAAATTACACGGATGCTGATTTCAATTACAATACGTTTTTCAGGACTGTTCTGACCGCTGCTCTAGGGCAAAGACAGTTGCCGCTAGGGCAAAGACATCGCCGGCAGCAATATACTTCTACCTTTCGCTCGTTCAGGCACCGGTAGCGGCGGCTTAAGCCTTTGTTCCGATGAGATTATAATACACGGCTCGCAGGAGCACGGCTCGGCCGGTCCATGGCTCGCGGGACGTGTCCTTGCGTGTGCATGTTTGTGTGCATCGTACCTGGTACAACACACTAGACTAGCTACCACCTGTGAGTCTAGTTACCGCACCTGGGGATATGTGTGTGCGTGTGCGTGTGCGCGCGCGTGCTTATGTGTGTGCGTCTATGATTGTGCGTGTGCTTGTGTGTGTGTGTGTGTGTGTGTGTGTGTGTGTGTGTGTGTGTGTGTGTGTGTGTGTGTGTGTGTGTGTGTGTGTGTGTGTGTGCGTCTATGATTGTGTGTGTGTGTGTGTGTGTGTGTGTGATTGTATGTGTTTGTCATTGTATGTGTTTGTGTGTGTGTCTGTGTGATTTTGTGTCTGTATGCGTGGTTGTAAGTATGTGCCTGTGCCAGTGTATGTGTATGTGTATGGTTGTATGCTTCCATATGTAAAATTGAATATGATTTCACAGTTTCCCAAACCTGATGAAACAGTTTCTCAAGCAATACCACTTATCACGCTATGTGTGTGTGGGGGTATCGTGGGAATCACCGGGTATTCTTGCGTTCAATGCGAGCAGATTAAGCGCATGTGAAGGTGGAGATTGTGGACATTATTGTGCGTATGGCCGCGGTGAGGATGTGCGGGTGTCCTGTCTTTTGTGTGTCTGAATGTGTATTCATGCTTCTGTCTGTGACGGCGCATTTTGTATGTATGTGTTTCATTTGCGCAAACTGGTGAATGAGCGAGTTCGTGTGTTGCTTAGGGTTATTGTCATGACGACAATGCCACACAATGAATACTACCTATTTTAAAAATATGGCTTAGTAACCTCGTGACATGCTTATTTAATCATTTTGTGGATCACAAACTTTTAATGCAGGATTAAATTGCTGCTGCTATGATTATAGGATTAATGTGTGTGCCTTCGCCTGTTGTTGTGTATGAGCGAATGTAGACAGCGAAGAGATGCCGATGCGGATTAGAATTTAACAAAGTTGTTAGACCAAGCCACGAGCCTAGCTTGGGGAGATGCGGAGAAATCGCAAACGCAGATCTTCATGTTTGCGGGGAAATATGAAGGAGACGCTTTTCATGAAATCGGAAGGAGACGCGCAGTCACAATAACTGTTCCTCGTCGTGCCAGGATTTTGGGCAGCAAGCAACCGATTGTTTTACACCAACGGCCCCTTGTATATTCTATTGCGCGGGTCGTGCACCGCCACAACATCATCGCTGTGCATCACATACACAGGGTTTGGATGGCGGCCGTAATAAATTTACAGAGTGCACTTGTGGAAGGCGCGCGGCCGTAACCATAATATACCATCGCTTTGTTATGGGCTTTCGGTCCTGCCATATTGTTTGACACTACTACCAGGTCACTACTACGGTGCTTTGCAATAGCACAGCCGGCGAGCTGTTGAATAAGTGGAGGTACAAGTGCTAACACTACCCCCGTTAGACACATAATAATAACTTTGGTAGGCCATTGGAAGATATGATGCAATGGTTTTAACAACACTTCGACTCTCGTCCTCGCAGTCACCGTTGGGAAAGTCGCAGTCCAGGACTACTTTTCGGGCTGCCCAGAGTGCGTCTTCGGTGAGAATTGTATCAAGCTGGTCCGCGTCACACGTCCAACCATCGTCATGGTTGGCACAAGCAGTTTCGCAACTTTCGTTTGTGCCACCAAAAACCCACCCCTCCCTGGCCGAATTGTTCTTGACACAGCAACGGGTGGCGGTTGTTGTTGCTGCTGAAGTGGTGGTCTCGGCGGTAGTGGTTGTCGCTGCGATGGTGGTGGTGGTCTCAGCAGGGGTTGAATGGGTTGTTGCTGCTGAAGTAGTGGTCACGGCTGTAGTGGTTGTCGCTGCGACGGCGGTGGTGGTCTCAGCAGGGGTTGACGTTGTTTGTTCTGCTGAAGTGGTGGTCTCGGCGGTAGTTGTTGTCGCTGCGATGGTGGTGGTGGTCTCAGCAGGGGTTGAATGGGTTGTTGCTGCTGAAGTAGTGGTCACGGCTGTAGTGGTTGTCGCTGCGACGGTGGTGGTGGTCTCAGCAGGGGTTGACGTTGTTGGTGCTAGTAAAGTGGAGGTCTCGGCAGTAGTGGTTGTCGTTGCGATGGTGGTGGTAGTCTCAGCAGGGGTGGACGTTGTTGGTGCTAGAGTGGTGGTCTCACCGGTAGTGGTTGTCGCTGCGACGGTGGTGGTGTTCTCAGCAGGGGTTGACGTTGTTGTTGCTGCTGAAGTAGTGGTCGCGGCTGTAGTGGTTGTCGCTGCGACGGTGGTGGTGGTCTCAGCAGGGGTTGACGTTGTTTGTTCTGCTGAAGTGGTGGTCTCGGCGGTAGTTGTTGTCGCTGCGATGGTGGTGGTGGTCTCAGCAGGGGTTGAATGGGTTGTTGCTGCTGAAGTAGTGGTCACGGCTGTAGTGGTTGTCGCTGCGACGGTGGTGGTGGTCTCAGCAGGGGTTGACGTTGTTGGTGCTAGTAAAGTGGAGGTCTCGGCAGTAGTGGTTGTCGTTGCGATGGTGGTGGTAGTCTCAGCAGGGGTGGACGTTGTTGGTGCTAGAGTGGTGGTCTCACCGGTAGTGGTTGTCGCTGCGACGGTGGTGGTGTTCTCAGCAGGGGTTGACGTTGTTGTTGCTGCTGAAGTAGTGGTCGCGGCTGTAGTGGTTGTCGCTGCGACGGTGGTGGTGGTCTCAGCAGGGGTTGACGTTGTTTGTTCTGCTGAAGTGGTGGTCTCGGCGGTAGTTGTTGTCGCTCCGACGGTGGTGGTGGTCTCAGCAGGGGTTGAGGTTGCCAGAGCAGCTGAAGTAGTGAACTCATCGGCAGTAGTGGTGGTCTCAGCATGGGTTGAATGGGTTGTGGCTGCTTGGGTTGTGACCGCGCTAGTGGGGGTCGGGGACGGCGGCGTCACGACAGTGGTCGGTGGCGCCAACGGCGGTACAAAAGGAGGACGCTCTTTGACCTGCTCTGCCGCGGGCTTGCCCAAATTAATCCGGAGCTGTTCCAACTCGTTCCCAACCGCCGCTCGATCGAACACCAATGACATTTAAAAAATCCAGTGCTGCTGCTATGATTCCAGGATTAATGTGTGTGCATTCGTCTGTTGTGTATGAGCGAATGTAGACAGCGAAGCGCTATAAACCGCGGTGAAGATGGCAATGCCTGCGTGAATTGGAATTTAACAAAGTCCATTGGACCGAGCCGCGACGGCCAATTTTGGGGAGGCGGCAGGGAAATTTGAAACGCAGGATATAATTAATTTGTGCGGAATGATGAAATCGGAAGGAGACGCTCAGTCACAACTGTTACTCATCATGGCGGCGGACACATGTGCGGGGCTGCAGACATCACCTAAGTCATGACAAGATATTGGGCAGCAAGCAACCGATTCTTTTACACCAACGGCCCCTTTCTATGCTCTATTGCGCGGCTCGTGCACCGCCACCACATCATACACTGTGCATCACATACACCGAGTTGGGTGGCGGCCTTAACAAATTTAGAGAGTGCGATGATGGACAAGGAAGGCGCGCGGCCGTAACCATAATATACCAGCGCTTTCTAAGTATAGGCATTCGGTCACACCATACTATTTGACACTACTACCAGGTCACTATGGTGCTTTGCAGTAGCACAGCCGGAGTGCTCTTCCTGAGGGGGTTCCGCTACAAGTGCTATCATCTTGATGGTTAGTCACAAAACAAGAATCATTCAACACCAATAGAACATTTGAGAAACGGGTAGAAAAAATAGAACCCTCTTCGTTCTCGCAATCACCTTTGGGAAAGTCGCAGTCCATGACTGCTTTTCTGGCTGCCCAGAGTGTATCTCCGTTGACAATCGCATAAGGCTTGACCATGTCACACGTCCAATCCTTGGAATAGTTGGCACAAACAGTAACACAACTAGCGTTTGGGGCACCAAAGACCCACCCCTCCGTGGCCGTCGTGTCCGGTACACAGCAAGAGTCAGCGGTTGTTGTTGCTGCTGAAGTAGTGGTCTCAGCAACAATGGTCGTCGCTGCAACGGTGGTGGTGGTCTCAGCAGGGGTTGACGTTGCTGAGCTGACGTTGAGTGCTCAAAAACATGTTTTGGTAAATGCTCATAAAAAACTGCTGAGGTGAATGCTTAAATACATGCTCACACTATCCTCTTTTTCTTGTAAGAATGATTATTCTTACTTAAGGCATAGTCTGCGGCATAGCTCTACACCCGCGCAATAATTTCGCTTCGGCAATTAGGCAATACGAGGCTATGTTGAAGACTGGGAGGTTTCGAGGACTTACGGGAAATATTACCACACTCAATAGATCAGTCGTGCGTGTGCCTGTTTGATCCGCTGGGTTTGTGCACGAGGTGTGGTGCTTCCTTCTGCCGTGCCTTGGATTCCGTGCGATCCTCGTGCCACTCTTGCCCTTTTGGTTCCCCTCCCTTTTTTACCTGTCCGTGCTCATGTTGTTCGTCTTGTAATCAAAACATATAGTTACCTAATCACGGAGTATGGTGTAGTTGTGCCTGTACACCTTCCATCGTAGCAGCGAAATAATATTAATATGTGCTGTACTTAATGCATTTTCTTGTACATCTCCACAGTACTTTATCCAGAAAATTTACATGGGTAAATATAATCCAAGTAATGCTTCAATATCTCATCTTTCGCGGATGATAGCTAAGTTCATCAAAGAACCGGCCTTAAACTGTGCTTAATAATGCTTCAATGCTTCCCAAACATAAAGTTTCCCAATCATGGTGTCGCTTTTGTAGTACCAAATCTGATAAAGTGGTGAACTAACGGACATTGAAACATACGAATTTTAAGCATCCAGAGAAATATTCTTACAAGTAAACATGATTACACTATAGAATAATATCACATGATAAAGTAAAATAAAATAAAATAGTTAATTACAAGTCAATAGGTAGGACATCTTACCCGCTCGCCCTGACCATGTCGCCCGCACAAACACTATCGTCCCTGAGTGCTTCATCGCTTTGCCTGCTTGGGATGCTGGAAGCCACGGAGCTACAAACTGCAAGTTTTTTCAAAAAATATTAGAGTCAACACGCACATGGCCGTGAAACGTGCACTCTTCTCGTGGTGCGGTCAAAGGGCGAGGCGTCGTTCCGCCCCGGCGGCGCCCCGCATGCCTTTTCGCTAGATCTAGCCCCTCCACAACATGTGCTTTGACTTGAGTCGCTACGCTATGGATAACGCAGCCCAGGGACCAAGTCGCTAGGTGGTTGGACACGCAATGTGGTGATATGTTCGTGTGCTAGCGAGGGAAACAGGGAATGACGTTTCCGGGCTTGTCCGATATGCGTCCGTACAATTTTCCAGATTTCGTGATAAGAGCTATGCCATATACCGCAGCGGCTGTAGACCTCCGCTCATGCTTGCGCGTTGCAATACCAGAACTACGGATCCATAAACAGCAATGCTGAAGAGTAGCAGATGCGTAGCGGCTGCATATCGGTGGCCAGCAGTCAATAATATCCGGCATCAGTTACGGTATAGGCCGAGCAAAAACTGAACGTGCGCCAGCGTGCTTTGTAGCGACCGCCGCGAAAGTCTCCGATATCGACTTTATAGCATATGCGGGACACATCGCGGTGTACCGACAAAAGACGTCCTAACTCCGCTATTTTGCTGACAATGAAAGTCAGTGTGGAGATAGCGAGGTTAGAAGTAGCGGCATTGACGGACAGTTGGAGAGGCGGAGCGGAGCTGGCGGTGCTGTAGTGGACCAAGTAGCCGTATGCTGTGGCGTTCTATTGCGACCCAATCAAATAATGATTGAACATTAAACATATGAAGTTGTATAACAATTTGCGGATGAAAGCGAAGACAAAATACCAATGAAATAACGATGTATTTGAGTGACATAGAGTAAACAACGAAAGGAGCGCGGTGATGGTGGAAGACACACGCCACAGTCAAAAAGTGAGAACAACGTCTTCGATACGCCGTCACACACAAGGCGCCGGCTGTGGTTCGCTAGGCAACGCATTTGAAAAGAAAATTGCCAGCCCCCGCCATTCGACGATAATCATGGAATAAGGCGCAATCATTATGTTTGAGGGATCGTTGCAGCTGCGCTTCTTAAACTGACGTTCTGCCCATCGGCGTGTTGCAATCCTATAGATACTTATGGTCCACGATGGACAGAGTACTGAACGCCACTACGTACGGTGGCGTACGCCATTCTCGTGGTTTGCAATCCTGTTTGGGAGAGCCCCAAAATGGTAGTTTGGTCGCAGATGTTGTTAGAATTCACAAGTGTGGGATTGTGCAGCTGCTTCGCATTTTTTTAGCCGAACCGAACGTGGCAGACAGCAATATTCCGGCGTACTCTACTACGTGCGTGTTAATAAGCATCAACGGGAACGCGAGAAAAACGCGATATTGCGTACCCGCGCACACCATCACTGTCAAGCACTCACACCACTCCGTCCCTACACGCCATTGCGAGAGCGCTGGTAAGACCCTGCAGCTAAACTCCCAGCGAAGCTAGCCAAGTCCCAAATCTTGCCTGGGTGGGAGTCGGTGCGTCAGGTAAGCAGCTCTTGGTGTCATGTTTAGGGCCGTCGCGATAGCGAGTCGGCGGGATGCGTGCGTTTTCTCGTCGGTTGCACGCTCACCCACCGCCTCGGGAAAAGTTAGGCCGTCTTTCATATTTCGTTGGACCAGCGCCTTCATATTCTTTCGAGAAAGAGTCACAATCTGACAAATGCTTTTTTCGAATGGCGCCTCCGACGCGGATTAAGCGAAGTGCGGGGGCGGGCCATGTCGCGCTTATTTTGCATACTGTCACGGGCTGAATCGGATGCCCGCTCTTACCACATTCGCTGTCGGGTTTTAAGCCCTCCCACTACCACCCATGTTTTTTGCTCGCACGACACACCAGTTATGGTACAAGTTTAACAGCATCGACAGTGAATACTCGAGGTCTCGGAACGGAGCTGGGAGGGGGTTCTACGTGTGGACTGGGCGAGGCAGCGGTTGGGAGGGTGGTGCCGGTAGCGGGGAGCGCAAGGAGATGCAGTTGGTCGGGCAAGTTCGCGATACCAATCGTGCCCACAGGAACGAGGGCCACCTTCAAGGAGCGCGGGACATAGAAAAACAGTATGACAGGTCGGAGCACAAGTTGCAGGAGGGGGACGACTCCAGCTGGAGGGTGTTCCGGCGAGGGGGATGCGTAGGCGTGGTTTACACGCAATATATGAATAGATAACAGTGCTGTTGTGAGGGGGTGAGCCTTTGGTGTATACCACCTCAATCAAACTCCAGGACCAACAACCTTTAGTTGTAACATGTATTTCGTGTCGTTGTCCCTGGTCCCATGTCCCTTTGCAACGATGGTCGCCACATTTTTGTTGCATGTATAGTCGCACAACCCATGTTGCTGCTGTTATTGATGCTTATTGCTGACTTTGTTATTGTTGCTGCCGCTTGTTGATGTTACTGCTGGCTTCGCTGTTTGCACATATAGACACACACACGCACAGATGCGCAGACACAGATGCGCACGCACTGGTATCATAGACACGCCGACAGGGAAAGTATGCATGTGGTTTGTATCGCTGCTGCTCATGCTTCCACTTGTGTAGCTTACATTGTTCTTTATCATTTATGATTATACTTCGACATTTGTTCTTGCTGCTGCTTCTATACACACAGACGCGCACGCACACACACACACCTGCAGACACACACACACACCCACACCCCCCCCCCCCCCCCCCCCCCCCCCCCCCCCCCCCACACACACACACATGCACACACAGATGCGCACGCACTGGTATCATAGACACGCCGACAGGGAAAGCATGCATGTGGTTTGTATCGCTGCCGCTCATGCTTCCGCTAGTGTAGCTATCATCGTTCTTTATTATTCCATGGTTATACTTAAACATCTGTTTTTGCCGCTCCTATTGTTGCTGTTGTTAATGCACACAGAGATACACACACTTACACACACACGCTTAGACAAAGAGAGGCACACACACAGAGACTTATACACACAAATGCACATACTCATATACACACACACACACACACACACGCACACACGCGCGCGCACACACACACATACACACACAAGCACTTCCGTCTATGTTAGGGCATTTTGTATGTATATGTTTCATTTGCGCAAACTGGAGAATGAGCGTGCTCGTGTGTTGCTTATGGTTATTGTCATGACGACAGTGCCACGTTATGAATACTGGTCATTATTTTCACAGTAGCGCTTAGTAACCTAGTGACATGCTTATTAAATCATCTTGCGCATAAATCATTTTTACCACAGGACATTTAACAGAACCCAGTGCTGCTGCTATGATTCCAGGACTAACGTGCGTGCATTCGCCTGTTGTTGTGCATGAGCGAGTGCAGACAGCGAGGCGCCATAAACCGCGGTGAAGATGCCGATGCGTGCGTGAATTGGAATTTAGCAAAGTCCATTGGACCGAGCCGCGAGGCCAGTGTGGGGGAGGGGCGGGAGGGAAATAGGAAACGCAGATTTTTTGTAATTTTCGGGGAATGATGAAATGGGAAGGAGACTGCTCGTCATGGCGGATACTTGGCGTGGGCGGGGCTGCGGCCATCACCCAGATCATGCCGGGATACTATTGGGCAGCAAGCAACCGATTCTTTTACACCAACGGCCCCCTTCGATACCCTATTGCGCGGGTCGTGCGCCGCCACCATATCATCACTGTGCATCATATACACACGAATGGGTTGGGTGGCGGCCGTAACAAATTTACTTTTCTTTTTTCTTTTAAGTGCGATGATGGACAAGGAAGGCGCTCGTCCGTAACCATAACATCCCAGCCCTTTCTTAGTTCGATCACGCCATATAGTTTGACACTACCACCAGGTCACGACGATGACTTGCAGTAGCACAGCCGGCGTGCGATAGTACCTGCAGAAGGACAGGTGCTAACAGGTTGGGTAGGAATATACTAAAGATTAATATCGTAAAAAGATGGAAAATACAGGCAATTATTACCTGACTCAGTAACATCCCTTTCGTCATCGCAGTCACCGTCGGGAAAGTCGCAGTCCAGGACCGCGTTTCGGGCTGCCAGAAATGGTTCTTTATTGCTGACAGTCGTATGAAGCTCGTCCACGTCACACGTCCAACCCGGGAATAGTTGGCACAAACAGCATCGCAACTTTCGTTTTGGCCACCAAAAACCCACCCCTCCCTGGCCGTCGTGTCCACAGCCATACACATACACATTGCCTCTTATTGTTGGACAGTGTTTTTTGTAAACAATATGGAAGTGACACTGTGTTGGGTGGTGAACGTGTAATTAAAGAGTGCGTCCCTTGAAACGCTGCACTGCCAGTCAAGCTGACGAACACACTAACAGTCCCTAAGATGTGGCGAGCCTGTGCGTTGGTATCGAGTATGATAGTATGATAATACTCGATAGTGGTAACAATTGATGTTTGTATTGTCACTCAGTTTGATTGTTTTCAAAACGACTGAGGGAATGAGTATTACATATTGCGTTAAAACGCTACAACAACAGCGTATGAACGCATTATATTTAGAGAACGACTGCCCATTTCAGGGTAAAACACGGTGCAAAGTAAAAGACTTATCTGATTTAACAAACTCCACACAAAAGATGCGAGGTGCTCCGATTGCCTCTTATCGTTGGGCAATGTCATTTGCAAAAACAATGTGGAAGTGGCACTGTGTTGGGTGGTCAATAGTGAATGCGTGAGGTATTGGTTTCTGTGCGATTTTAAGAATTAAATATGCACACTCTCATATTAGGAAGAGCTCAATAAGATGTCGTTGCGTATCAACGGTATTAGAACATTGTTATGAGCAGTGTACACTCTTCCCATAAAGTCCGTTACTAGTGGCACGCATTTAATTACGCGCCACGCACAGCCGCGATGGCCATGCAATTCGATTGGGGGGTAGAGTAATGACTTTCGAACAACACACCACGGCGCGTTGCTCACTGACGTGAGCACCTCTATCGGCACGCTCCGATTATTGTGGGCACACACGTTGGATTTGCGGCCGAAATTTTGCAGGCCGAAATTTGTGGATGTGCATGTTATGCACGCCTCTATGCGTGGCTCGGTGCACGTAGTGTCGCGATAAGCCGGGAGACAACTCGAAATTGGGCTTTCAGCATGTTTGCACAATTGCACGAGTATTCGCCGAGAGTGTTGCGCCCGGCCGCCTATACAGAGCGGCAATACCGGGAATTGCATATCGTGTGCACTAGGTTTTCTTGCCAAGTGCCCGAAAGTACTGGCAAGGAGCACGGGCTAGGGACCTATTGTGCTTGAGGGACGGTTGACTTGGAGTGTAAGCACCCTAGCGCGCGGATCGCTGGCCTTTCAAGCTTTCGCACCGCCGGGCGTGAAATATGGCGGGGAGCTTTCAAAGTACCCTAGCACGGGCCTTAGTTTGGCATGCGGCAAATGGCACGGCACCATGCCAACATGGGGCATGAAATGGGTGACGCCGTGAATAGACAAAATATAGAGCGCTGATTGTTGAGCGTATTGGCGGAGCGGGTGTGCGGGTACCACCTGTCCAAGGGTTGCTAGCCCCGCGCGAATGTGGCAGATTTTGAAACCCTAAAAACTTTAGTTGGTTGTACGAGGGGCTGGATGGCATCGGACGGCAGATTTGACGCGAAAACCGGCCGGTCGACGTAAATTACAGTTGAATTCTCATGTTGTCTTGGGGGAAGGGCTTCCATTTGCAACTTGGTTTGCTCGAATCGGACACCGTACGGCAAAGTCAGGCTTTTTTAAGCCTCCCAAGCTGTGGGTTTCCGGCCCCTATCCCACCCACGTCAAGCATCTTAACGGCACATGCCATCACACCCACGTGCTCCCATGTTTGCGGACAGCATGCTGGGACCATAAAAATCGCGTGTTGTGTCGCCGATTTCGGGAATTTTCACGAGCCAAAGTGTGGAAAATCCGAATTCCGGGGCGCCCGAATCAGGGTATGCCCCGAAATCGGGGTTGACCCCCAAACCCTAATACGTGAGTTCGTAGCCGTGACGGGCCCCATTTGTGCCCCGCTTCCCCTTTTACTTCACCGTCAACACAAGTTTCGGTCCGCCTTTTCAAGTAAATAGCTAAAGTACAGTTAAACCCTAGAAACCCTACATGATAAACACCCGCCCTACGCGAAAGGCCCTATTTCACTAGTGACGGACTTTATGGGAAGAGTGTGGGCGATTTCTTAACCACCTCGAAATCCCTAGTATTGGCCGGGGATAAAGCAACGATGATATGGGCGTCCACGTGTGAGTAGAGAATTTCGGTTGGAGGTGGGATGTCGCCCAATTGCGCACACCAAGCTGGACCTCAACCGCGTTGCGGCTCCAAAACTAGTATGGGGCCTACACCAACCACTCACGCGTGGCGACTGCAACTTGTGTGGGACTTCAAACACGTGGGAAATTTCACCAAAGTAGCCCGGCAGCACGGTACAAGCGCGTCGGTGGTTCGCAAATGGGTGCGTACTTACGAGGGCACGGGGGACGTTTTGGACAAAGCTCGCTCGGGGAGGCCTGCGCGGGGATTGGCAAGTCCACCGGTGCGAGGGGTTCTCAAGGCGTGCATTCGCGACGGGAAGACATGCACCGCCATTGTCAGCGACTTAAAGGCTGGCATGGGGCTGTCCGTGGGCAGGGAGACCGTGCGCAAGTTTGTGAAAGCGAATCTAGCTCGGTGCCTTCGCCCGAAAAAGAAGCCCAACCTTACAGCAACAGCCAAACTCAAGCGCGTCCATTTTTGCAAGCAGTGGGTCGACAAGAGCTGGGCAAGCGTGGCTGTTTCGGACTCTAAGATATTCTGGCTATGCCCCAAAGGCGTGGGCGACAAGCGGTGGGTTTTGTTTGAGGATGACCCCCCTACCGTGCCAGCATATCGAAGATGAACAAAAGTGCATGCCTACGCCGCGGTAACTAAATGGGGCAAGACCGACTTGTTCGTCACAACGGGCACCACGGGATTCAAGAGCGAGAGCAAGGGTGTGACTGCCAAGGTCTATGTGCAATTGCTGGAAGAGAATCTCATCCCGGCATGCCGACAACTAATGGAATGCAGACCCATGCCGCTGCGAGACCAACCTTGGGTATTTCAACAAGATAACGCACCCGCTCACACAGCTAAAAGTACCCAAGCGTGGCTACACAGCCAGTCGGATTTCGCAGTAATTGATCGGCCGCCGACCAGCCCGGTTCTGTCGTGGATAGAAAACGTTTGGGGCATCGTGGCAAAGCAATTGCAAGCGAGGACGGATCTGACTGCTAGAAACTTCCCGGACGCGGTTTTCGAAGAGTGGGAAAAATTGCCACAGTCGGCCATGCGAGCACTGTACAAGTCGATTCGGCGCAAGCTGAAAGCTTGCCTTGCTGAGAAAGGCGGGAGCACAAAATATTGACCGGTGCTAAGCCGTTGCGTGGAGACTTTCACAAAAATAACGTAGTGAGAACCACCGGCGCTACGCGAAAGGCCCTATTTCACTGCGTCTCTCTCTCTCTCTCTCTCTCTCTCTCTCTCTCTCTCTCTCTCTCTCTCTCTCTCTCTCTCTCCTCTCTCTCTCTCTCTCTCTCTCTCTCTCTCTCTCTCTCTCTGTTTCTTGCGCGCTCTCTCTCTCTCTCTCTGTTTCTCGCTCTCTCTCTCTCTCTCTCTCTCTCTCTCTCTCTCTCTCTCTCTCTCTCTCTCTCTCTCTCACGCTCTGTCTTTCTCTCGCTCTCTCTCTCTATCTATCTTTCTCTCTCTCGCGCTCTCTCTCTCTCTCTCACTCTCTCTCTCTCTCTCTCTCTCTCTCTCTTTCTCGCGCTCACTCTCTCTCTCTCTCTCTCTCTCTCTCTCTCTCTCTCTCTCTCTCTCTCTCTCTTTCTACCTCTCTGTTTCTCGCGCGCGCGCTCTCTCTCTCTCTCTCTCTCTCTCTCTCTATCTATCTATCAAAAACGTATCCTACCGTCACTAAAGACAGGAAAGCGATCCAAAGTACTACTAAAGTACTACTGAACCACGAAACACGGGGATGGATCGGTAGCTCGGATGAGCAACGCCGATCGTCTTCGCTCTGGGCCTGGCCTCCCATCGAGCGCAAGACTGGTGGACAGGGCTGCCGGACGGCGTGCACCATCCACCTCTCCCCACCCGAGCCTAGCTCACAATGGTCAGTGGATCCGTAGCGACACCAGACGGTACACGCTCAAAGGCGCAGCTTCCAGGGATTTGAATTTTATCCTCCCGACAGCTACCGCGCCATCCACTTCAAAATCCTCACAAGTACCCGTCAAAGTACTACGTCACACCCTGACAACCCATCGCTTACAAAAAGCTTCTTCACCGGTCGGCAGCGCGCCCCATCGCGCCCCTCCGAGCGTCCGGACGTCCCTGTCCGCCGCCAACATCCAACAAACCCAGGTCCCATCAGGCCTGGTCGCGTGCAGCCAACACGTGAACGACTCTCAAAAACCAACCACAAAAGCTAAACATAACTCCTACATCCCTCTCCATCACTCGAAATCCTACTCGACTGCCATGTCTACGCCCCCTACCCCCCCCCCCACCTACAGGCAGGCCCTTCTGAAGGACCCCCCGCCGCATGGCCGCTTCACGGACCTCTACCAACCCCGGAACGCACTCGCGGGACACCCCCTGACCCCGTTTCTCACCGCACCCCAGCTCATCCACCCCCAGCAACTCCTGGGCACGCCACTGGACCCCCTTCCTCTCCGTCGTGGCCTACAGACCCCTCTAGTCCTGTCCCCCCCACGGTCAACCGAGACCACGGGACAGGCCGACGACCTCTCCACCCGGACTGTCGACTCCCTCCTCCTCACAGGCCAGTACTCCACCACCCCCCCCCCACCTCGCTCGGTTCTGGATCCACGGAGTCTTCCTCCCGGATCCATCTCACCCCGACCCGATCGTGTCGGCATGCTCGTTGGCCCGCCGCTGGCTACTCGAAAGCCTACACGACCTTTCCGATCTCCCCAACCGCATCCGAAATATAATAGGCAGGGAAATCGCCCAACACACACGGTGGACAGCGACCGCTACACGAACCCTCCACCCCACCTCCCCGAAATGCAACGATGTCACCCCCCTGCCAGTCGAGCTCCACACGAGCTTCCAAGAGATCCACCTGACGATTCCTACCTCCTGTGTAGCGGTGGGGCTCCTGTACCAACTGACTTCACGCCAGCGTGAATTCAGTTCAGCCGGTCCAGTGCCCCCCTTCATACTCTCATCCCCTCCGCTCCTGGAAAAACTAAGTCAGCAGAAAATTCGCTTTCTCCGGGCTGCCTCAGCTCCAGGAGTTTCAGGCCGCAGGATGAAAATCCGCTCCCCGATATTCAATGGTATCACCGGCCAAGAAACAGTCGCCCTACTACAGGATCTCCTCACCTCCGACCTCGCGACAGCTCTCACCTCCACAGGTTT
>JAPMLY010001514.1:0-51203 GCA_026401115.1 Tetraselmis chui | reverse complement strand
AATAGTGGGACAGTTGCGGACAACTAACTCGAAGGCGAAGCGTGGTGTCGATTGGATAATGAATTACTAGCGTGGCGCCGAGCGCTTTACACACGCTATACTCTTTTTTACGTGGGAGTGGGTAGGACTAGCGTGGCGCCGATTGCTTTACACACGCTCTTCTCTAATGTAACTTATGGAGGGCCCATAACCTGTCGGAATCGGGAACGGATAGTAGACACGTAGGTCGTGCCCGCCCCACAAGGGGGGCGGATGTGGTGACTAGAAAGTGAGAAGAGAGAGATGGCGGCCGGCGAAAGCACCCGCAGGACTGGCCGACCGCCACTAATAGGGAATAGAGTACTGCTAATAGCATAACACTAAGTACTAGGATGACAAATAGCTACATTGTACATAAGCACTAGGCAAGGGGATGCTAGTGCTAACTATATTACTTACAACATATCCGCCCCAATCTTTGCTCTTAAGTGTCCTATGTGGCTGAGCCATTGATGGTCGTTAGATAGCAACCGGTCGAGTTTGCAGGTGTTGTTGTAAGTGGTTTCTTATTTCTCATTTCTCTTCATTATCCGCGTACGCGCGCGCAGCCTTCGCGCCGGCCCGTTGATGAGCCGCGGCCCGCGGGTACCTGCCCGCCTGAACAACTCGCATCGCGCATGCTGTTGGAGTATCGCTACAATGTAAACCATCCTCGGACCACGCAAACGTCGCCCCACAATAGAGCTCCAACCCGTGGAAATACCAGCGCGGAGACGCATAAGGAGGCACCACACTTAGCCACCGCTCTAGTTCTTGTCGCCGCAATGCTTCCGAATCGCAGCCTCGCGGCGCTCCTTCTCACGGCCTCTACCTTGATGTTATTGTCGGAAAACTCGCCGCACTTGCAAGTGAACGACACCGGACTACACGTCGCGTTCGCCTTCGCTTCTATTGGGGTGGGTTAGACGGAAGTAGAGCTAGCAGTCAGATATTGTTAGCCTTTTCCACCGTATGGGGAAAAGGCAACATTCCGATGGCATGCGCGTCTGCTACATATTGTGCAAAGCTACACTTCCACAACCGCCGGCCAAATTTAGACCGTTGGGGGTGGCAACGCTCAGCTTTGTATCTAGTAGTTCGGCGTTGGAAGAATAGCAAGTTCGGCTGTCTTTTTTTTACGATATACTCGGCCGGCCTCCGACATGGTCGTTGCGAAGCCGAAAGTGTCGGGGATGGTAAAGGACTAGTAGTGCCGCAATAAGAGGTTTCTTATCCCCGTGTGGTTTAAGGTTGCTGTGGCTATTCACCACTTTGCATACGGTGGGACTGTCTACCCGAATGTGGGAGACTACGTTTTGTCGTCGAATACAGTCAAGTTATACATTTACGAGGTATGTCGTGGCAAAATTGTGTCTTTACGAACAACCTTCATGCGCGTTCCTCGGCCGGAGGACGCGGTTGAGTCGCATAAGCGCTTTGCCATGCGGCGCGGCATGCCACAAACGTAACTCTGGCTATCGACGGAACCCACGTACCTTGGGCACCCGACGAAGCATACCGGATGGAGGAGTTTCACTACTACAACGGCTAGTACATTGTCTGGTGCGTTGCCATAGTCAATTAGTTCTACATGTTCGTGGACGCCGAGGTGGGCCACCCACGCAGGGCCTCGGACAGCCACGTTACGGCCGTATCGGCGCTTGGGAGGACGCTCAAGCAAATGTAAAGCAATGGCTTGGTCCCAATGGCATGATGATCAGCGATGACGCTTTTGGGAGGAGTGAAATCGTGCTTTACCCTTACCCCAAGTACGTTGGGATGACCGGCAAGCGCCGCGGGTTTAGCTTTTGTTTCCCATCTCCCAGAAGCTATGTGGAGCAAAATTTTGGAATGTGGAAGCATGGATGGGGCAAAGTCCTCAAGGAAAGCGACATAAGCCGTCCCTTTCTCTCTCTCTCTCTCGTGGTCTGTGCCACCAAGATTCTTTACAACATCTGCATGAGTTACGGCGTTGATGGTTACGCTCCCGAATCCAATGAGCTCATTGACAGTACCACACTAGTGTATGTTATGCAAAACTTCCCCCGTGACACTTGCAAGAAGTGCAAGGAGGCGAAAAAACGGCATCAAAACCGTACACCCGTAGCTGCATCCGGTAATGATCATGTTATGATGACAAGACGGGATGAGATCGCTCATGCACTTTGGGAAGCGCACTATCGTGAGTATGGTTGCTAGCCTGATGTGGATAGTGATGATGATGACGACGACGATTTCAATATGCTATAAAAAAAGTATGAAAGGAATCCAATTATTAAACAATGTTGGCGTGAGAAGGTTATAGTATAGTGCGAGAAGGGGGTTGCATGACATCATGGCGATCAAACCCCATCATTAGCATCATTACCGCCGTTGGATTACATGAACATGTTGAACGCATACATCAAGGCCTCCCTAGTTGTTGCGCTCTCTGTTGCTATAGCTAAAAGGATGGAATTCCGATCTTTTGCCATTTGATGAATCAACATATGCATATTACTCTGGTTTTGCTCTTGCCCACAACGCATGGATGTCTAAATTTGTTGTCCCATCTCATACATGGATGACATACTAGCATCATGCATAGTGGTCCGGTGTTGCATGTTAGATTTTTTACACACACAGGTGCTTATCCTTTTACCAGCACCGCTGGTAGCACCAACACTTTTGCGTTTCTTTTTCCCGCTGCCCCCGAGAGGAGAAGCGGACCTGCCGGCTCGTCTCCATGAGAGCGCAATCCAGTGGGTCGTCATTGTTTTCGGCATGAACATTCTCCTCCATGTTTCTTGAGAATACACACATCATTTCCGTGCCACCTCGTTGTCGTCTTCCTCCTCCTTGTCCGAAGTATCGCGCTCCACTTCTTGGAATGCCTCGCCCGTATCTTTCGTCTCCCGGACGGCGGGTGGGACTTCCGTGCTATTTAGGATACCACCCACTAAACATTGTATCGAGAGGAGCGAACGATATTAGCATCGAATATTCAGAGAGACGTGTTTGAATGTGGCAATAATGTTATTCGCAATGTTTTTCTAAGGAGGACTTCACCCGTGGTGGTGCTTCCGACGGGGATCTCTCGAATAGTTCGAGGTAGCTTGGCCCACAAATTCGATGTTGGCCCGGCCCGCTCTAGAGTGCTTGAAACGACGCACCTCGTCATAGTAGTGCTTGTACTCATTCTAGAGGGCAGCACTACTTTGAAGCGTGTCCGACTTCATGGTCATGGTGTCGAATGTTTCGATGAACTTCTCAACGATCTCAGACCACAGCGACTTGTTGGTGCGGGCCTTCCCACGAGAATTCTGAACCGTGGAAGGCTCAAGGCTTGCTGCCATGAGGAACTAAATATCGTCGAGTGAAAACAACATTGCTCTAGCCGTAACCGGGTCTTTTTAAGCGCCGCCAGCTACCGGTGCGGCAGCTTTGTTTATGTTTTTGCTTCTGACACGACGCCCGCGGCGGCCGTTTTGTTTCGGTGCTGCAGTGTTGATCCCTGCGATTGGTGTTGGCGAGTAAGCCTCCGCATCACCCTCAGAAATTAAAGGTCAAGCATGAGTTGCAATGCATGAGACTTTGATGCATAATCCATTTATCATTCTCCTAATTCGTGGACGCATGTCGATTAATTAGAACACTAATTCGTAGATGCATCGAGTAAATGGATAACAAACTCGTGGATGTATTGATTAAATGGGGCACTAATTCGTGGACGCAACGATTATGTCGGGCACTAATTCATGGACGCATTGATGCGGGCGATGCGGAACGAATGCATTGATGCATCAACATTGCTTTCCTCACGCATACAATATAAATGAAATTATGAGCCGGACTATTGCCGGATGGTAGCTGTGTCTATTGTTTAGCAAATCTTTATTGCTATTGGCTTCTAGAGTAGCGTTATTCAAGAAAGTTCAGAGGGGAGACATCGTTGCGACCGATATTATGGAACCGTATAAGTAATTCGTTGTACGTCGATTAAATGCATAACAAATACATTGATGCATTTATGAATTAGGGCACGAAATCATGGATGCATAGATTGGTGAGGACTCTAATTCATGGACATATTATTAAATAGGGCACTCATTCGTGGACGCATTGATTAAATGAGGAACTACTAATTTATGGATGCATTGATTAAATAGGGCACATATTCATGTACGCATTGATGCGGATGATGCGGTAAATGTATCACGATCCCATTAATACATCGATGTTTGATGCGAAGGCTTGCTAGCGAGTCCGCCTCCTCCCTTTCATCAAGCTCGCACTCATCGCCAACGGCGGTAAAAAAGCGTTGGGACGTGGCACGCACAAGAATTGGGCCTTGAGGCGAGGAGGGTTGCTCGAAAACGGGCTATGGGGTGAGATTGAATTGTTCAACCGAGGCATGCTCATCTCCTCTCACACTACCTTTCGACAAGAGACAAAAGCGGCAAAAATAGCCGAGACACACCTCGTCTAACGTTTTGCTGAATTTATCATGGAAGGTGGTCTAGCATAGGTGGTGTAAAAGGTTGCCATGGCACTCGGCGCACTCAACTAGGTCGAGGTTAGCACATAGGGGCGCGACGCAATAAGTTCCGTAGGTGCACAAGCGCCGCCCGACTTCGCGAGCTCCAAGCCTTTCTTAGCGGATATTATGAATATTACGGGGCAATACATGTGGTAGTGGCCGGCGGACGTGCTTGGCGGCTTTGATGAGGGGGTGCTTGGCGGCTAAGACGTAGCGAATGGTGCGTTTGGGCGGATGCGAGTGGGATGGAGTACGGAGATGTGCAACGGGAAGAACGTGGGATAGCGAAAACCACGTTGAAACCCCGTCACAACGGAAATAATAAAAATGGTGCTCTTTGAGGGGGGTCACAGAGCATTATTTCGATATTAATTACTGATAAACTGATACTATAAACTGATATCATACTATATTGATTTACTTAAATCCTTGTGTGTTTGTGTTTGTGTGTGTGTGACTTTGGGTGGGTGTGTTTGTCTCTCGGTGTGTCCCCTTGTCATCTCGCCTACACTCGGGGCAATAATTGAAATTCTATTAGTATGGAGAATAACTGCTGATATGTAAGGTTAAACTTTAACACTAACTTCCTTGGCAGTGCTGACGCTGTGGCATGCCTTCCTGTTCCTCGGGCTTAGGTTTTTGGCTTAGGTTTTTCCTTTTTTCTAGGTGGTCTCCGCTGCTTTTTCTTGTAAGAATATACTCTGTCCGACTAACTTCCTACTTATTGGTGGATGGAGGATTTGCGCAATAAAACGCAATCTGAAAATTAAGGGGGTTCTTTACAAGGAGAAGCAGCAGGGGCCACCAATCTCAAACAAATATATTACTGCGCAATGTTACGGGTGGGTTCATCATTACCTCCTGCGCGTTGCGCCAGGCAGGATGGTACCGGCACTGAAAGGATACAGGTACCTGCTGTTATTCATGTACGGGTGATTTCGTAATTATCTACTACTGCGCATCGCTAGCATGGTTCCCGACAAAGTACTGCGGAAACAAAATTCGGGTCCTGACCATTAACTAACTAAATTTTCTTACAAGTAAAAGCAGCGGAGACCACCAAGGAAAACGGAGAAAAGAGGGAAAACCCCAAGCCCGATGGTGATGAGGAACAGGAAGGCCTGCCACAGCATCAGCACTGCCCTCCTGCAAAGCGTCGCGGAGAGTATTAACTACTGCTTTTCGGCGGCGAACGGGCAATCCCGACGGGCCACTCGTAAAGGATAAACTGATATTATCCGGTAGCGATACCACGTACCAGAGTTCTATATAGCGATAGTAAACTATTGAGATCGAGGGTGCATCTGTACGAGGATAATGAATTCATTATCTCTATTTCGGTCTAGAGCGAGAACTTCTCTTAAAATAAAAAATCTTACAAGAAAAAACAGTGGAGGCCACCAAGCAAAAAGAAGAAAAGAGGAAAAAACCTAACCCCGAGGAACAGGAAGGCATGCCACCGCGTCAGCACTGCCCTCCTGAAAAGGGTCGCGGAGATAGGAACCCAGAGTACCATGAAGAGCGGTAGAAAGACGTTGCATGAATTCACGTCGCACATCCCCCCAAAAAAGCCGAAACGGAACAGAAGTAGATCGACAAGCAAAATGTTGCATACGGGCATAACTGTCAGAGCGCGGGGAGCGAGAGTCAGCGGCGCCCATGCTAGGGAAGCGACGAACAACCACCAAAATAGCCAAGCGATCAACCAACTCAGCTGCCATCGGCGCCACCCGGCCCCCATCCTCCATGGCGAAGGGATAGTAGTCATGGATCGACTGAACCGAAGGCGATCGACCGAACTTCTATATAACTTTTTCAGTTCCTTATTTTCCGCGTTTTTGGGGGGATGTGCGGCGAGAATTCATGCAACGTCATTATGCTGCTCGTCATGGTACCTTGGGTTCCTATCTCCGTGACGCTTTGCATGAGGGCAGTGCTGATGTTGCGGCATGCCTTCCTCTTCCTCGGGCTTAGGTTTTTCTTCCTTCCTATTTTTTGCTTGGTGGCCTCCGCTACTTTTTCTTGTGAGAAAGTTTTAGTATTTCAGTCTAGAGAAGGGGGGCTGTAATCATTACAGGACGGGGGGCATATTTTTACCCATTCCCACTGGTAGCGTCTAACAGCACAATATTTAAAAATTTCTTACAAGAAAAAGCAGTGGAGGCCACAACACAATCCTTTATTTGTGGCTGTGGTTTTTCCTCCTTTCTCGTTTTTGCCCACTGGTGGATTTCACAACTTCCTTTACTTGTAATAAATATTTTTCATTTTAGCTTTCATCGGCATCAGACAAATATACGTCGTCATCGCATCCACAACTTCCATTCACGAGTACAGGTACGGGTATTTTGGTTGTATTTATTGAAGAAATGAAAGGAGCACACACTTCAGTACGTCGTTCACAAATTATCACACGGCAGCATCACGACAGCACCCGCCGCGCAAAGCCGCAAAGTATGTCTCGCTAGAGCCAGTAGTAGCCGCTGTGTTCACATTTTTTATTGTGTCGCGACGTCGTCTAAGTTGCATCTTCATCACAGCTTCCGCCTTCATCATTAGCGGGGTATCATATCTCTGCAACACACAAACAAGGAAATCACAAGAAAGAAGAACCTGCAGATAAAACGTGGACTTTAGCGGCCTTCTCTGCCACCGTCCAGAGAACTCGCTTGTAACTGCAAGACGACAATACTCTGGCTGCAGTGGTCTCCTCTGCCTTGGTGGATTTGTACCTACCTCACTCCCCGAGTAGCGACTTCACTGCTGCTGATTTACTCGTAGCCGTTCCTGTTATTGTGGTTCAGCCCTCATCTGCTTTGCTGGAAGTTGCGACAGCGCACACACGCACTGCGCGGACGACGACCTCATAAGCTATATGACCCGCCTCTACTACTCTGGTGACCCCGCTGCAACTTTTGTTTCGCCTGTAGAAACTGAGGATAATTCGTCCGTGACGATGGGTTCGCCGGGTGGCTGCAGTATCGTCAGAAGAGGTTCATGCAACACTGGACTGGCCAACTACGGTACTAGAGACGACGCCGTAGTGGATGGGAGGGGACTACTGCCAGCAGGTGCAGCGAGAAAAGATTCCACACATCCTGCGACGACAAGTGGAGATTTAAGCCACCTTTGGATCTTTCAGCGGGTTGCAGATGCTCAGAGTGCGACTGTCAAGTTCAAGCCAGGGTCACGAGACGTACGGGACTGTTCCCTTTCAAGTAGTGGCAACCAGCAGCTGCGCCGGCCTCGCGTTACAGCTAGTGGCTCCTCGAACTCGTCCCAGGAGAAGATTGATCTAATCAACGCCCGGAACTCTCAGCAACTTTGTGGCATTCGTCACTGCGTGGGATAGTGTTGCGACTTCACTTCGTTCCTTCGATGAAGATTTTTTGGAGTCATATACAGCAAGGCGTTTTGGCGGCTCAAAACAGGGGCCGGGCGGCCAGCAGCAAACTACAGCACCCAGTTGATATTATAAATAAGGATTAGGCGTCATGAAATGCGTGATTATTAATTCGTAGATACCTGTAAGACTACGTGAACCAAGCGACAATAATAATTATCGATTTTTGCATGTTTCAAGGGGCGTGGCGGTCCAACGCCCGCGAGGAAGTCGTTTATTACGCTGAGGCGGACTAAATCTCCTCCCGTACGCTCGCGTCCGGCACGGCGTTTGATGCCTCTAGCTAGAGATGCTGATGGCTATCCTATCCGCATTAATCAATTGCGTGAAAGTCTTAAGATACTTATATGTATGAAGATAATTATATCACAGGACAGTATCCTCGTACACGTCATCGTGCACATCGGGCTTGCCGGGGAATATCCTTGGCCACCAATAACAGCCCGCACCGCTACGTATAACGTACAAGCACTAGCTAGTGGAGGGAAAATGTTTATCTCGAGGCACCCCACTCAGAGCGGTAAGTAGTGCACTAAGTACTCTTTCAGAAAAAAACTATTTTTGAACAGAGCCTTCCCCGGCGTTTTTTGACCTAGCAGGTCTTCCTTGGACTTCTAATTGCGCCTTAGATAGGTCCTGTGCTGATCTGAGTAGTGGCGCCGCCGTACGTCCATGCGCGAATCTACCAACAGTTAGTGCTAATCCCGCCTTGACCTGCTCACCAGGTACGACCGTGAAGAACCGCCTAAGGTCCACCCATGACCATGTTTATACTTTTTGAAAGCGTATATGTCCCAACGCATATGCCTATACGCGTGGCTGACGGGTTTGGTGAAAGTTTAGCCGGAAGGGTGGGTCAAGGTGTTGCTCGTGAACTATGATCGGGGTTTTTGGGCCGACGCGCGTCTATTCGAGACGCACTAGCACTTCCACCCGGGTGGTAACGCCACCTCCTTGGCCCAAAACATGTAGGCGAGGTCTATGAGTGGTGAGGACCCTTGGTTGACATATTTCAGGAGGGCAGAACAATACTCATACGGTGAATGCTACCTATGCGAGTAGGACCCCCCGACCGGATAGTACAACCGGTCAACAAAAGCCGTCGCTTGGCTGAATGGACCACCATATAGGCGACGAGTGCAGCTTCAACAGCACAAGGAGGGGTTGAAAATTCAAAATATGCAAAAGGGAGTAGCGATATTATAAGAAATTCATATTGTAGATTATCTTCAGAGAGCAAATGTACGCTCTACAGAGAACTACATATGTACATGAATTGACTAGAGTGCCTGACGCGCAATAATAGTAGCTAGCCTTTCTATAGACAGCAAACAGCTCTATAGTCCCCATCGCTTCTCTTGTCTCGTCACCAGCCGACCCTACTCTAGCCTTACGAAGGCTTCAACCTACTGTGCGCTACGACGACCTAGCCACCCAAACAAGCGCACTCGCTTGTGTGAATAGGGTGCAAGCTAGAGAGGAGAGGGGGGGAGCTTTCGGGGGTGAAAAGTCGTATATACAAGGTGCACGACAACGTCAGCCGTTTGCGTAGCGGACATATACACATGCTAGTTCTTGCATCGGTCGTTGTCATTGTGCCCCACACTGGTTGGAGGACACGGAAAAGATGCTTTGAGACACCCCGAGGCATCAAGTCGATGGGCATCATGCCGTCTCTTTGAAACCTCCGTTAGGCACCGTTGCCGCTAGTGGGATTTTCCACAGTCTTGGTACTTGTTTCTGAATGGCGCCAAAAGGCAAACCCGGGTCCGCAACATCGGCCGACAACACCGCCGACACCCCCGGTCGCAGCGACAACCAATCCGCCGATTCTACGGGAGACATCACTCGTATGGTTATGGAGCAGCTACATGCCGTGCACACTCGAATGGACGAGCAAGCAAGGACTCAGTCGGAGCTGCTCCGCCGTGACGCACCGCGCGATCACCCGGTCGCTATCCATATTGGGTCGACTTCTACTCCAATAACCGCTCCCTACACGAATACTGGAGAATTTTTGCCTACTTCCCGACGCGACCAAACACCGCAGGGACGCCACAACCGCCGTTTCACCACAGACCCTTACTTTGTCGAGGAGACGGCTAATCAGGCGACGGCCTTGGAGGGCGACTTTTTCTCCCGGTCGTCTCGCATGGACGCGCCTTTGATGCCGAAAACTATAGATTTTGAATTTTGCAAGCGCGACTTCATGTCGTTTCTTTCACTTAAGGCGGCCGCCCTCTTCCCGCAGCTCGCAATGTCCTCGTCCAGCGTCCCGATCAACCCAATCGCTCAGCGCTACCCACACGCTTTGCTCGACTTGATGGTTCCTTGCTCAACGTGGTCCTTGAGGAGGTGCCACTTCAGACCTATGTGTTTAGTCTTCTCGCTGACCAAGGCATTATGGGAGCCCGAGATAGCGCTTTGGTTATTGTCCTTCAAGATGGTGGTGGTTTCGGTGATGGTGGCGTCGAAGATCTCCCCCATAAGTTGGCGGAGGTGGAGTCCCTCCTTGGTGGCGTCAGCCGCAGAGTAGTACTCGGCTTCACAAGTAGATTGGGCCACGCAAGTCTGTTGTTTGGACTTGTAGCTAATGGGTTCGCGTCCGAGAGTGAAAAGATAGCCCGAACGGGACTTACGGGTGTTGCTGTCGTTTTCCCAGTCACCGTCGGCAAAGCCTGTGAGTTGGAGAATGTGGTCCGTGCCCCCCCCCAAACGTAAGGCACATTTCGATGGTGCCATGGAGGTATCGAAGGACCATTTTCAGAGCATGTAGGTGTGCGTCCGTTGGGGACGCTTGGGCGGAGCCAAGTATGCTCAAAGCCTTGGAAACATCGGGACGCGTGCAAACGGCCGCGTACTGTAGACTGCCCATGAGACTTGGGTAGAAGTCCTTGGCCACGCCGGTAGGGGGGGGGGGGGGGGGGGGATCATGTGCGCGAGGCCGGCGAGGAAGCCGGGGTCCATAGGAAGGGACGATGGCTTAGAGTCGGTCATGCCGTATTTTGCAAGGAAGTCGCGCAGGTACTTGGACTGATCTAGCGAGATGGTTCGAGCCGAGCGATCCCGGGTGATGTGCATGCCGAGGAGTTGGGAGAGGCCGCCCGGGTCCTTAATTTTGAAGCGTGCACCAAGTTGAGCCTTGAACGATGCAAGCCATGTGGCATCATTGCAGGCTGCGGGAATGTCGTCCACGTACAGTGCGATCATGGTGAAGACGTGACCGCTGCATAAGATGTAGATGCATGGATCGGAGACGCATTGTTGCCACCCGTGGTCGACAAGCCATGCACGAACTAGCATGTTGAACTCGCTAGGGGATTTTTAAAGTCCGTAGAGGCAGCGCTTGAGGTGACACACTTTGGATGTGCCATCACCGAAGCCGAAGGGCTGGCGGATGTACACGTCCTCATTAATAGGGGCGGAGAGGAACGCAGTGTCGATGTCAAGTTGACACAATTCAAGGTCGCGGGCGGCTGCGATGGCAAGGAAGAGGCGAAGGCTGGCAATGCGGATGACATGCGACAACGTCTCCGTATAGTCGAGGCCATCGCGTTGGCTGCACCCTTTGGCGACGAATCGTGCTTTGAAGCGGGAGACATCGCCAAAGGTGTCGGACTTGACTTTGTAGATCCACATGTTGTTAACAACCACGCGGTCATGGGGAAAAGTCAACAAGTTCCCACGTGACGTTGTCTATGAGGGAGGAGTACTCCTATTGCATAGCGGCTTGCCAGTGGGGGGCGTGGGCGCTGTCCAAAGCAGCCCGGTACGATTTTGGTTCCACACACTCTCGGGCGGAAAGGGGAGCGACGGCAGTATGTGATGTGCCGATAGAGGTGTCGGGAGGGCCCAGTGATAAGGTCGGTCACGTGGGGTTGCTAGAAGATGTCCTCTTTGGCTTTTTCATGTTCATAGTCACAACCAGCCGTGACAAGTGTCGGCGGGTAGTCGGACATGTGGGCCACATGGTCCCGTAGCGAAGAGGAAGCGACCGGAGTCGAGCTTGACGAGGGGTTGTAGGAGGGGGTTGAGGATCGGACAATGGGGTGTCGATAGGGTGGGATGGGGGTGAAATGTCATGCGGAGGATCGTCATCCGAATGGTTAGTGATGACCGAGTCAATGGGCACTTGGGGAGGCGAGTGCCGAAGCCCGGAGTGTTTTCCTGGTAGACAACATGGACGGACGCGGTGATGTGGCGAGTTTCGGGGTTTTACACGCGGTACCTTGGGGCGTCATGCGGCTAGCCAATCATGACTCAAGAAATGCTTTTTCGCCGAGTTTCCGACGCAATTTGTCGAGCACCTTGGCGAAGACGGCGCACCCGAGGACGCGGAGCTTGGATGCGTCAGGCACCGACGACGTAAAGAGAGTGAGGGGGAATGCAACCGGTGAGGCCGACCGAGAGGTTGTAAGTGCGGTTGCGGAGGTACACAACGGTGTTGACAACGCACGACCACATGGAATTGGGGACGGCCATGTTGCGGAGCATCGCAAAAGCATTGTCCCGGATAGTGCGCCACAGACGTTCGGCTTTGCCGAGCATGTGGTGGGAATGGGGGCAAAGAACTGCACCCCGACGCCGAGGCGAGCGCACATCTGGCGTGTGGGCAGCAGCCTCAAACACAAAGTCCGAGTCAAATTTGATGACCGGTGCGAATTCGCCTGATTGGGAGTGATGGCGTCGCATGTAAGTGGTTGGATTTCCAGCTGGATGGTTTCTAGCTCATGTAAGTGATGCTTCCAGTCTTTGGACTTAAATAGCCGCACCCACATATAATAGGTATGGTGGTCGATGACGAGCAATCAATAGCGCGAGGCCATAATTGGGAAGGGCGACCATTAATTGGACCCCAAAGGTTAGAGGGACATGTTGACCCAAAGGGTACGAGGACATGTTTCGCGCAAGCAGCATTGTTGACGCAGGTTCGCGCGCAGGCCTGTGCCCTGTGGAGCAAGCCATGAATCACAAAAAACACTTTTTTACAGAGCTGGCTAATGTTGGGGTAGTTGGGACACCGTGGGTATGTTGGGCTTGTAGGCTTTGCATGTTAAGGTGTCCAAACTGGCGGTGCTAAAATACGGGGTCGTAGTGGGGCAGTGAGGGCAACACGGGAACCGGAGTCGCGCGCTTCGCTGTCCGCGGAGGGTCTTGGGGGTAGCTGTGGTTGGTGACGGTAGCATGTAGAGGCCGTTTCCGCACGGCTCTAGCACACCCATTCTTGTGGGCACCACGAGGAGGCCAATATCAAAGTCAGTATGGAAAATAAATTCATAACCGTTGTGGGACTGCAGCCAACTGACACTTAGTAGTCTTCCGATGCGTTGGAGCAAAGCGAGATGAAAGGCCGGATGTGTATAGTGCGTGGATCGTGCGGTGAATGGTCAAGCCAGATGCTAGCCGAATGGAAATTCGCACTGAACCACTGCCCTTAACATCAACACCAACCCCGCCCACTCGAGAGGGAGTGGAGGGCGGATTGAATATAGATAAATCACTTGTAAATGCGGGTCAAGTTGATCGAGCAGGCGGAGCCAACTACCCAAAACTGCGCGAGGTCACGACTAGGGGTGATGGAAGACTGAGAAAGCGACGGAATGGAAGGGGACACTCTCCTCGGTGTCATCGTATGCTCATCTTTGCGCAGGTCCTCAAGGGTGGGCATACTGTCAACGTCGTCAGCGGGGACGTCGCTCTGTAGGGCAGCGTGCGCAGAGGCGGAGCCACCAGGGGTGCCGTGCTTTTGGACGATCATCTTCCGTTTGGCAAGAGTCCCTTTCAGGAGGGCGTCATACGTGGGACATGAGTGTGCTCCAAACTGCCACAAGCGGTTGCACGTGTTGGGGAGGCCACGACCACCACGAGGGCCACGTGGGGTGTGTCCGCGGCCGTTGTGCGAACGGCGACAAAAAGTGACAAACGCAGAGATGGGAGGGGGGTGATGTGTCAGGGGGCGGGGATGCTCGGAGCACTAGCGTCCTCGTCCATATTCTGTGCGAGGTAGAGAATTTTGGCCATCACCTCATCGGTGGACATGAAGTAGTCAGTGTCTAAGGCGTTAATTACACATTGCTTGGCCTGGCCGAAAGGGCCGAAGCAGGAGATGCCGTGCAGCATGAGGAGGCCAAGGTTTTGGGGGTGGATGGCCGTGGAACCATCAATTACCTAGCATGTTTCATTATATTCGTCGAATATTATGCCTGAGAAAGTGGACATAGTCAGTCAAGGACTAGCCATGGCGATGTGCTGAGCATGAGGTTGTCTAGCAGAGAGAGAGAGAGAGAGAGAGAGAGAGAGAGAGAGAGAGAGAGAGAGAGAGAGAGAGAGAGAGAGAGAGGAGAGAGGAGGAGAGAGAGAGAGAGAGAGAGAGAGAGAGAGAGGAGAGAGAGAGAGAGTTGAGAGAGAGAGAGAGAGAGAGAATCGGGACGTGCAATGCGACACGCACTTCAAGGCCTGGCCAGCGCGCTTGTTGTCGCTGGCTGCATAGAGCGGTAGCGTGTAGGCGTAGTGCTTGGCTTGGTCATCTAGCCAGGCGCCCGACTCGCGTATGGCCAATTGAGGAATGAGATACGGTGCTTTGAGGGTTAGAAAGTTGAGAAAATTCCTCTTCCACTGTTTGAAGTCCGAGTTGAGCCCCATGGTGGGGACCGACATCTTCATGGACCAGCTGAGGGCGTCCTTGTCGAAGCCGGTTGCTTCATGTGGAGCACGGCCGACGACCACCGGGTCAATGGTGGGGCGACGTCCGTCACGGCTCCTGAAAGCGCCACGCGGTGCATGAGAGGAATGTTGGCCATGAAAGTGAGTGGCCGGGCACTGCAAGCGGTGGACCGTATGGGTGGGGTTGTCCACGAGAGGTGGGGACGTGGCGCAGCCGTGCATCCGGGAAGAGAGGTCCGTAGGTTGGAGGGGCATATCCGAGATGGGGGTATGGTGGAGGTGGTGGGAGCACGTCCATGGACTGCTCGTCGCGCGGGGGTTCGCGCTGCGCATCGCGACGGCGCTGCGCGACATGGGGTCGGCAGTAGCAACTGCAAGGGCAACAACTGCAACGTCGGCCATCTGCGCGTCCAGGCGAGCGTTTATGAGCGCCATTTGCTCAAGAACTAGCGCGAGCGTATAAGGGGCTGGAACGAGAGAGCTATGCAGAGAGCTAGGGTCAGGGGATTCAGAAGGCGTATCAAGTGGAAAGTTGGCCGAACGAGTTTTTGGTGCCATCGCGGCAGACGAAAGAACGAACAAGACGACAGGCAGCGGTAAAAACCGCTAGCCCGACTTGTGCCTAACAACGGTTTCAGAGAGACGGCTTGATGCCCGCCGACCCCTCGGTATGTAGCCCCGGGGTGTCTCAAAGTATCTTTTCTGTATCCTCCACCCAGTGTGGGGCACAAGTCGAGGCCACGGCTAAGTCATGTGGAGCGATGCGTTGGTGGCTGAGTCGCTAAGGAAGTATATATTAATTAAGCTAGGATTGCCGTGCACCTTGTGTATTCGTATTCACCCGGTAGTGCGCCCCCCCTTAACCAGCTTGGACATGTGTACACCATGTCCACACCCGACGAGTGCGTCGGTGTGGGTGGCTGTCCGGCGTTTAAGCTCGCGGACGCGGGGATCGGCACCACGTCCTACAACACCGAGCTAGCCCTCACACGCGACGATTTTACGAGAAACGGCATCCTCTCTCTCGGCACGGAGAACGCCACCTTCACCGGCAATCGAAAATTGGTACTCAGCCTCACCTTCACCTTCTCCCTCCTTTACGGCATCTCCCTAAAGAAAAACGCCGTTCACCTTGAGCCGGACCCAGTCAACCCCCTTTTCATGCACGTATATTATATCCCGAAGCCCTCGCCGGAGGAGGGCGAAAGTGTTCCCAAGAAACCCGTCCCCTACACCAAGGCACCGATCAACCGGACCGACGTGACCTCCCAAGCAGCTACATACACCACCTAGGCCTCAAGCGCAATGCCCTCCAAGGTTACTAGACCGTGTCACCTACATACTATGACTGAGCGACACATTCTATTTTCACCTCTTTCTCAACGGACAAGCAGATCGGTGCGAGCCTACTAGGCGGCTCACGTCGTCTCTCTATACCCAACGTCCGGACCGCCTTTCTCTCTCAAGCCACCGACAAATTTAAGCAAACATAAATTCCATTGCACCAACTACGCCCGGATCCACCCGCTATCAACGACAGCACTACGAACTATTCCCACGCCCGCTCTCCTCAACCTCGCCCTATGGCAACATATAAGAACCTATATGTCAACCCCGACAACATGGCCATCGCTATTAACGAAGACAACCCTCACCGACCGGATCTTCCCCCCCAGCCACTCAACACTATAGAGGACTCCGACGATCGGCAACTCTTCACCAACAAGCGCCGACAATAACCCCACACCATCAGGCACTCATTTTGAAGCTTTATAGGTGACGCCATACTTCTCGCTGTCCATGCCGCTGTCCGATCACCGTCCACATAAAATCGGGAACTCCTCCAACAATAATTCTTAGACTTGCAGGCTGCCGAAGGTCTCCTTCCCCAACACGCCATTGGTAAGATGCCCCGTCTTGACCTATGTCCGGCAACTTCCGTACTTGCCCTCTCCGCTGATTTAAGTAACGTAAATATCCAGCCTCACACCTTTTCCATGTCGTGGAAGGAGACACCGCCCCCCCAACCGCAAGTCAATCCAAATAACCACCGACCCCCAACCACGATCCAATCCGCGGGGGTTCGTTTCGAGTAGCTGCCCGCGCCTCGACTTAAGGTATGGAAGGACCACATCGGTGGGGCGCCTCAGATTGCTTTAGCCGTTGTCCCCAAGAGGAGGTGTCAACAAATAGTTGCAATATAGACGAGAACAAGGAGGCATGTACCTTATCAAACCGATCGGAGTTAGCGATAGAACTAACTGTGGGCTGTTTGTTTCCGTGGTGAAGGGGGATTTTGAGGATTTCATAATGGAACTTATCCGCTGAGCACTATGTAATGTAGGGCGCCCGCCGGCGGTGCAGCGGCGGTGGCCCCGGAGGGGGGTGCGCTCGCAGGCCCGTTGGCACCTATCTCTACCTCCACGCGGTGGGCGTTGGTAACCATGTAACCGTACTATGATTGGCACGGCAAGGGGCTAAACGAGGTACCAACAGCTGCGATCCGCGCGACCAACATGTATCGGGAACCCTTGTACGGAGGATTTTGGAAATCATAATATCCGTACACCAACACTGTCCTCATGATCAGCCGCCGCTAGAAAAACCGGTGCGGAAGGTTTGAATAATTTCCGCCCCCCCCGCGGCCTTTTGGATCCGGCCATTGCGACCATGCACTGCGCTACATCTACCCATTATCGCTAGGCACACCTAGTAGTAGAATGTGCGAGCCCGGGTAAGCGCGGAGGCTCGCACTCGAAACAAGAGTACTCGACGGACGCACTCGAAACAACGGTGGCATGAGGGTACGATCGCTTGTTGGTTTTCTATACAAGTACCCGGTTACCAGCACAGAAAAGTCGGGGAAATGGCCGGGACAGCTTTTCAGCGCGGCGGAAGGAGCGCTAGCTTTTTATGTCTGGCTGCCTCGGTCCCCCGCACCCGCCCTCAAGGTGACATGGGACCTCGACAAGGAGGATAGTTGCGACGGGAGGAGCGACAACGACCTTGGGACGGGGCTTACGGGATGCAATGGCGGGATCGACGAGCGACCACGCGAGGGGGGTTTCTTTTGCTAGCCTTTGTCTCCCTATCTCCGGCAAGACCGAAGTCACGTTGGAGCTACATTGGCATGTCGCTCGCCCCTATCGAACGCCGATCAGCCAAGGCCGGTCGGCACCGGATTCGTTGGGAGCGGGCCATGCATCGTGACGGTCGTGCAGCAGTTTCATTTTGCATTTCTTGACAAGTGGATTTAATTTCAGAACTACCTTTCGTGATAACAAAATTATTTTTGCTGTTGCTTGTCAGGCGGGGGAGAGTGGCAACTACTGCGGTTGCTTACAGTTTTTAACCTCCGAGGAACGTCGGCACAAATTTTAAATAAATTTGTCGATAGATGTACTTGGCCGAAGAGTACCCGGCCCAGTCTTTGCTCTTAAGTGTCCTAAATGTATGAGCATGTGATGGCCGCTAGATAGCAATCGGTCCAGTTTCCCGGTTTTGTTGTAAATGTTTTTATCTTTATTTTCGTATGTAATGCAGAGTATATCATCTTCCGGCATAGCCGGAAATTAATTACACTCCCATGGACATTTTTATCGACTTAGTCCCTAGGATAATCTAAGAATGGGGACGCCGGCCTAAAATTTTGCATATTGCGATTCCCCCTCTATGGTTGATGCAAGAAGACCCTTAGCCAGCAACCGTACACCATAGAAGCGGTCCACAATGTAAGTCAATTTGATTTACACTTTCATTACGAGCACTTACTTTAGATTGTTAGGTACGAATCAGTTCATGGGCTCGAGGGAACGCGAGAGTATATTCATATCACACCCTCCTATCCGGTTTATCTCCGTTCACTATGACTGTGCCCACTACAGCGAATTGTGATGGGATACATTATTAAACATGCAACAGAGTTCTGGGGTTGGATATTTTATTAACGCCCCATACGCAACCTCGAAACAATTATGCGTTACTGTGATATGTTAGGTTGACAAATAGAGTTTGGCAATGCACGTGATATCGTTACGTTCAGATGAGTACCCTGCTTAATTGCATGACAGTGATTCATGTCACACCAAGGTGGAGCCGACCGTTAACATACCTATTCAATTTACATTCATTTCGTGGTCCAACATGTGCAGCTAACACCCTTAAATTCTTCCATACACACCCCGCTCATTTGAAGAATATCGCTACAAAACCCACAACTGGACTGCCTCCGCGAGCAATGCCTAAGAAATCAACCCACGCGCTAAAAACATCGAAATAGATAAATTTCGATGGTGTTCTGGGCGACGCCAACCATGCCTCCCATTCCTGTAGCTACGCCGATGATTGTCAATATTTCCCCAACTTCAAATGCACCCTCTTCTCGTGAATTTCCAGCTTCACTCCACAGCCATCAACGCCGACAAAGCATCAGCATGCCCATGCAAGTATGCCTGTGTGTCGTTCGGAACATTATTGCCTCTACGGCGCTAGTGATCTACAAGTCTTTAGCTGACACCTTCCAATTTCCCGTCTCCAGGGCCTTGAACGTCTTTTTAGCTATGAAGAAGTAATGGTGAGGCAGGATGGGGTTGAGCCCGCTGAAGTCCTCACTGTAGACGATGAAGACGAGCAGCGGTAGCATGAGCGCGAAGAACAGGCCACCCGCCACAGGGAACAGCATCGGAATCATGGGCTGCTTGGCTAGAAGCTTCCCGTCACCCAGCTGCCATGGTAGAAACACCGTGGGAGGGGATTTCAGAATAATGTTAAAATGCATGGCTCTATAAACAGGCTGTGTGTGTGTGTGTGTGTGTGTGTGTGTGTGTGTGTGCGTGTGTGTATGTATGTGTGTGTGTGTGCGTGTGTGTTAGTGTGTGTATGTGTGTGTGTGTGTGAAAGAGATTGAGTGTGAGAGTGTGAGAGAGAGAATGTGTGTGTATGGGTGTGTGGGCGTGTGTATGTCTGTGTTTCTGGACGTGTGCGCATGTGCATGTGCGTGTGTGTATGTGTGTGTGTGTGTGTGTGTGTGTGTGTGTGTGTGTGTGTGAGATTGAGTGTGAGAGTGAGAGTGTGAGGGAGAGAGAATGTGCGTGTGCGTATGGGTGTGTGTGTGCGTGTGTGTGTTTTTGTTTGTGTGTGTGCGCATGTGCGTGTGTGTGTATATGTGTATGTGTGTGTGTGTGTGTGTGTGTGTGTGTGTATGTGTATGTGTGTGTGTGTGTGTGTGAGATTGAGTGTGAGAGTAGGAGTGTGAGGGAGAGAGAGTGTGCGTGTGTGTATGGGTGTCTGTATGTGCGTGTGTGTGTTTTTGTTTCTTTGTGTGTGTGTGTGTGTGCGTGTGCGTTGGTATGCGGGGAATGCTATGTGTGCTTGGCTGGAGGGGAAATCCGGCGGGAGTCGGCGTAGCGTGCCTTAATGACGAAATAGCCAAACCCGCAGAACAGCGCGACCGACATAATGCCCGCGCACACCACTCCCGCCCGGAACCGCGACGCGCGACCCCCCGCGCCGCGGGCCAAATCCAGACTGCCCTGCTTGAACTTCATCGCGTCGCCTGTCGCACCGCCCTTTCACAAAACACAACAAATGCTGATGTTATTGTGGGTGTAACGGCGGGCCAGTAACGACAGCGAACACGGTGCGATGCGGAAGCGGGTCGCCCGTCAAGTTAAGTGTGAGCCGGACGACGATACAGGGTGGCCGGAGGATTTTAGGGTTTCGAATTATGGTTCGTCACGACGTGGCAGCACTACATAGAAATATTGGATAAAGTACGTACAGGTAGCCTTGCTAAATCAGCAGGGAAAAAATATATTTGATTACAAAGAAAGTAATGGAATCCGCCAGCACAGAAGTCGAGCGGCGGTGGGAAATGGAAGAACTAGACGTACCGGTACGGGTTAGGGAATGGGAACACTTACCCTAGCCGTCGTCTTGTCGAGCGGACGGGAGGAAGGACGTCAAGAGAGGCGAAGACGGAAGGAATTCTCGATGCACGGCGGCCGCCACTGTTTTTGTCTGTTGCGAAGTGGCAGGTATTCTGCATCACGTCTCAGCGTCGTCGGCAGAGTTATCACTGTGTCATATTTATTTATGCCGTTTACTGGTTCTAGCAGCAGACTCGTCCTCGGGTCGCTGCGCGTAAAAACCCTAATCCTTGCAGTTTATACCCTATGTACAACCTAACAAATCGGCTCACTACCCTAACCCAAAGAGGAGACCAACGACTCTCGGTCTCGCGGTGCCTCAACGCTCTGCTCGTCATCTGATACGACGCGTTCACCCGGCCACTCTCACAGCCATTCATTTCCCTGTGGTATCCAACCTGCCGCTTCTAAGTAACCGCATCGGACTTCTGCGCCCCGTAGCGAGTCTATCGACAGGGCCAGGCCGCAAGCAAGCGGTCGTCGCATCGCCGTCGCTCCGTCGTTTGACACACCTGTTTTTTTAACAAAAATAGACGGAACAACTTCAGCGCCGAGTCTCTGCGCAACTTAAGCGTCACTGGACAAGTGACACGTTGAGAAAGGGGAGCGTCATGGAGAGATTAAAGCGGGAATAAGCCGCTGAACAGAGGTACCCCACGACATACAATATCACTGCGCAGGTCCAAGAGTGCTGACGGCCGAAGGATACTGTGTTGTGTTAGTACCGTCGCCGCTCGGCGCTCCAACACCTTTCTTTAACCTAACCCCTCATCTCTAACATGCCCCCCTGCCCCGTGATGATATACCCAGGCAGGCGCAGGCCACGAGACCCTTTTATCGAGTGCCGTTGCTGGTGGCAGCGAGCGGCGAAGTCGCACGATGAGGGCCATCCGGAGCCAAAAGCCAGGTGCGGCCCTCTTTTATGCTCTTCACTTGGTAACTGAGCCTACACAGAAAACTGAACATAGTATCGTTATGGGGGGTGGTGGCTTTCTATACTCACAGCACAGTGGTACGATCTATGGTAGGCACAGTGACTGGTGGAGGTGGGGAGCAGGAGGCTGGGCCGTGCGCTCAGCGGCCGGAGGGGGAACTGGGTGCGCTGAGAGTGGGCGGGAGGAGGCAGCAGCTGGAGAGTATTCAGGTGCCTGAGGCGCGCTATGACGGCTCGCAGTCGTCCTCACCCTCACCGCAGCAGAGGGGGGCGGCTGGGAGGTCGGGTGGACTCTGGAAGAACGCGAGGCTGAGCTGGAGGGACTGATAGCGGAGTATGAGGAAGCGGTGCGCGGCGCTCCTTTATCACAGGCAGCACATTAGCTGGATCCCTTAGCCCCTTCCCAAAATTCACTCCTTTTAGTGTTGATAGTGGTGCTGGTGCTACTGCTGTGGGCAGGTGGAGGGGCTGAACCAGGATAGGGAGGTACTGCAGCAGGAGGTGCAGCGCGTGCTGCAGTTGGAGCGGCAGCGCGAGGAGGAGCTGTCACATGCAGTGGTGTGTAACCGCGTTGGGGGGTGTACTGACAAGCTCATTTCTGTTGCTGCTGGCTGGGGAGGTGCGTGAGTTGAGCGTGGTGGGGTGTGTGTGTGTGTGTGGGGGGGGGGGGGGGGGGGGGGGGGGGGGGGGGCTGAGGCGCGTGCGGTGTGGCTTGGCTTGGCAGAGTGTGAATCAGGCGCTGAATGAGGAGATTGCGGAGCTGAGGGAGAGCATCACTAAGGGCGGGGAGACGTCGGCGCAGAAGACGCTGCTAAGGCAGCTTGAGAGTCAGGTGGAGGCGCTGCAGTACGAGCGAGACAAGGTGCCCTGATTCTTATGTCTTAAACCCTGACGGGTCCTTGGCATGCACACCAACCTGTATAGGCGTTATTACTTTCTAATTCAATACCCTCTCTCTTGCTCCCTCCCTCACATGCGGACACACACACACACACACACATGCGGAAATAATCTAATTTATCCACTCACTCTCACAATGCTGTAGGCGCTGCTGGAGGTGGACAGTTTATACGCAGAGGTGCAACCGCTGCAGAGCCGTTCACCCACACGCAGCGGCTCTCCGCCAAAGAGCCCTCCAAAGAAGCGGATCGACCCCGAGGTGCGCCCTCCCACCCCTTCCTGTCCGTCCTGCTGTGCAGCTCCTCCCTCGAGCTACTAAATAGTTATGGTAGTGGGATGGTTTTAGCAAGGAAGCTCCCGCTCTACTGCGCAGGCTTACGCCCAGCTGGAGCAGGAAGTGCTCGAAATCTCTAAAGACCTGGAGCACGGCTACAGGGTGGAGTCCCCCCCCTCTCCGAACATAAGTTAACAGAGAGAAAATATAAAAAACATGTTGTCTTTGTGAAATCCATTAGAGGGGTATACAGATGACAAAAACATTTATCATGTGCCTTTGAGAATGAAGACCCCTTCAATTTACGCACGTTTAGAGGCATTTCAAATTTAGTTTGTGGGTTGAGTCAGCAGTTGGCCAATCCATGTAGTTCTCTTTATTTTCCTTTTCGTAGAATGAAGGCCTGTGCAGCTGAGCAGCGCCCTGTATTTTTTTTCTCGCCAGGTGATGGAGGCGCTGCGCGACGAGGGCGATGAGTTCTCGACACAGGTGCGGACGGAGCTGCGCGGCATTTCAAAAGAAAAAGACCAAATAACCCGCGCGGTGGAAGACATCAACGGCAAGGTGTCCCCCCCCCCCCCCCCCCCCCCCCCCCCACCCCCTCCTCAAATACAATCAGTGCGGTGTACGGGACTGGCCATTTCTCGAAAGACCAAGGTGGCAGCAATGAGAGGGCTTTGACAAAGTTGCCGCGTTTGTGAGCTGTTTGCAGCATGAGTGTCATGAATGGGTAGAAGTAGATCAATGGTCGGGACAGGGGTGGGATTTGGTGCATTCTTCGGTGCTCTGACCAAGCTCAGATCTTAGGGGGGTGGCAAAGAGGCTATGGGGTGTTATCCACCCACTGGGACTCGCACCTACCTGTCTATAATACGCACAGATCAAAAGGCTGTATTTTTGGAGGATATGTATTAACCATTAACCCTAACTCATGTGCCCACATGCCCACAGCTGCGGTACTTGCTCCCTGATTCATGGACTGGGGACGGCGGCGAGTCAGACGAGGTGCTGCTACGAAGGGTAAGAGCAACTCCATCTGAATTTCCGCCCTTATTTTTTTTTCCCTGTCTGTCAACTTGTTTGACACCCTTGTGTGCCTTGGCTGACTCCAGGTGGCGGATTTAGAGAGGCAGCTGAAGGATGCGAGGAGGGACAGTGCTGCGCTGGACTCGGCGCTCCAGCAAGTGCAGGAGACAGATACCAAAGTGACCCTTACTCTCACCCTACCCACCCTTCTTTTTGTTTTCTTTGCGAAACACCCCCGCGAAAACAGTTGTAATCAAATGACATATTTGGCAAGAATCTGATAACTGTTTTCGAGCAGCTCGTTTTGTAACGTAGACAGCGGCGCATCTCGGGACGGACTGGCTCTTTCTCCTCATTTATTGCAATGTGTGTTTCAGTTGCAAGAGGCGCTGCAGGCGTGTGCGCACCTGGAGTCCGAGCTGGGCGACTCGCGGCGTTCGGCCGCCGAAGACAGCGGCGTGTCGCGTATCAGCGGCGGCGATGGCTCGGATGCCAGCGACGGCGCGGCGGCAGCGTGCGACCGGATGCGCCATCAGATCGACGAGCTGCTGGACGAGCTGGAAGACTTTAAGAAGGAGGTAGATGAGAAGAACAAGGTCGGTTCACCTACCACCGACGCAGGCCGTAGCGCTCGCTACTGTCACTGTAGCGTGCTCTGTCACCAACAGCAATCATTTTCTGTGATTTATTTAATAAATTGCCTATTGATAGATAATTACGTACTGTACTGGCACCATTTTTTCCACCTCCTTTTTTTACGGGTTTGCTTTTATTTAATTACGAATAAAGCGGAATTACCAAGAAACTACGGTACCTTTCTTATTTATTATTTTTATCTGAGATATGATTAAATCCTTCTATAGCTTTTTTACGGAGCGCTTATAAATGGCGGATAATTGCACATTTATTACATGTACATGTACTTCAATTTCGTATGGCGTCCTCTGGCGTTTTTTATCCGATCTTGTAAGTAATCCGTTCAACTCGAAAATACGTATTCCTTTTTGAGTTGTTTGGCCCTGATTTTCAAAATGAGCCTGATATCCTCTGCTGTGTTTGCCTGTTTGCTATGACTTCCAGGAGCTCGAGGCGGCGCATGCAAGAGAGGAAGGGACGGCAGAGGAGAGGGCGCGACTCGCGTCGCGTGTCGCCGATCTCGAGTCAACGTTGGCAAAGGAGCGGGAAGAGTTGGTAGCGGTAAGGGGAGAGATGGAAGAGCTTCAGGCAGCGGAAGCGGAGCGGGAGAAGGACAAGGGTGCCGCCGCCAATGTGGAGGTATGGATTTTTGTCCGCCTTATTTTGGGACAACGACATCTCTGTGGTGAACGTGGTGGAGCATGAGTTCTTTGCCATTGACTCGATGTAGACACATCAAGTCAAAAGGAAAAAGAATAACGCACGACCAACGCCTACAAAGCAGGGAAACATGCAACATCATCAGCACAACCGCCGTGCACAACATCACAAAGAAAGGAACCGAAAGTGGTGGAGAATGGATGGCATACGAATTTCGCATCGGTGTGAAGTTGGTCCACAGATGCATTCGTAAAATCATAGAATGATAGGCTCTATTTGGCGAGTGTGCTTAGCATAACCGTTATCGAAGAAAACATGGATACGCGAGGCAGTCTGATTTGAACCCATAGAGTGAGACGAGGCGTTGGGCTCGAGTGCACAATTTACTCGACTTCTGTGCTTTTTTCTGTGGTTCAAACGGTTGATATTTATACTTCCGAAATTATGATTGGTATGCCATAATAATATCGCCTTTCCCCAACGTGTCGTGACATGTTTAGCGTTCTTGACTGCGGCCGCCTTTCTGACTCTCCAGGGAATATTATCCCCTCTCGTCTCTTCAATCCTGCTTTGCAATTTTTACTTTCAGTTTTATATTTGGGATGGTGAATTTCTGCTATACAAGCATCGCAACGCCTTTTCAACTGTTTGACATCAGCCACCGGAAAGGCAAGGCTATTCTCAGAACGTCTAAGGGTACTGTTTCGACAGGATGTGGAGGCGTTGCAAGAAGCGCTGATGGACATGAAAATGAAAGTGGAGGAGGCAGCTGAGAAAGATGGGAACCGGGAGGCGGAGTATGAGCGGGATGTCGCAACGCTCGAGGCGCGGCTTGAGGATGAGGTGGCGCAGCGCGAGGCGGCGCAGCGGGCGTTGGCCAAAGTGATGGACAGCGAAGAGGAGGAGGGCGAGAATTGGAAGGAACGGCTGGAGGAGCTGCAGGTGGGCCCATTGCATGAATAACTGAGTGAATGAATGGGAAGAGGGATGAATATTTGATAAGACGAATCAAGGAATTAATGAGGGAAGTTCAAATTATTGATTCTGTGAATTGGTAAGGAGATGGATGAAAGAATTGATGGGAAAATGCATGAATACGGCAATGAACTGAAGAGCGAAAGTGAAGTTGATGAATGGATTAAGGGATGAATGAAAGAGGTTGGTGTATGAATGCGGAGGCGAATGAGTAATAAATTTAGGAGTGAATGTGAAACGAATGGATGAATGCATGAATATGAAATGAATAAATGGGTGAAAATGAAGAGCGCCCTACGATTCGTTCATATGGACACTAAAACTCTGCCGTTTGATGTATCAAGATCGGATACCCGTATGGCGGGTGTTTCTATTTTGCCTTGTATTTGGCAAATTGGTTGCTTCATGGATTAGTGCTAAAGACGGTAATCCTTACAAAGTGGACCGTTTCAGGGTGCAATGATGGTACTAAATTGTTTTGTGCCCGCTAATTTTAACCCAAAAAATTATAAAGCGAAAACTCGCGTCTTCACGTGAAATGGAAGAAGCGCAAATGGGGACGATCAAGGGGCTGAACGATCGGGTGCGGGAATTGGAGGAGGAGGCGGAGGCGGCGCGACGGGAAGCCGGGGAGACAAGCGCAAGGGCGGCTGAGCTGGAGAGGGCAGCAGAGGAGGCGGAACGGCAAGCTGCAGAACAATTGGAAAGGTGCCACGCTGCATGCGCCCCTCTTCCTTGCTGCCCGCCTGGCCGTTACATCTTTTATAAAGACTATTATAAAAACAACAATATACCCTACGAGTGACAGTTAATGTAATGCCAAGCCATGGAGCTAGCGGATTTTTTATTTTTTTTTCAAATCCTACGACCGTGTGTCGCTTGGCCGGTAAGAATAGTAAAACTGGATTACAGGCCTGTAAGAATCCACCATTTTGCATTCTTTCGTGCGTCCCGTGCGCATGCTCGCTGAATAAAATGTGGCGCTGTGTTAATTAATCCTTATAAGTTTTCAGATTGGTTTTGAGATCAATTTTGTAGTGTTTTGCTTTCGCCCCTTGTGTTCTGACCTTATGACTGCCCTCGAATGTCCGCATGATTGGGTCGCAGCACGGCAAATCATTGTGATGAGCTGAAGGTAAAGGTTGGTGCGCTGACAAGGGAGGTGGAAGCAGCGGAGAGTCGCACGGAAGAACTGAGGCGGGCGGCGAAGGGCACTTTGGTACGTATTTTGACGCTGGTATATCATCTATTGTTTTTTTTTTTTTTACGAAGATTATTATTACTATCTACTGTTTAATGCCTGTAATTATTTAACTAATAAGTATTTAAGCGAGTACAACAGCTTTGGCAAGTACAACAAGCTTTTAACATCACCAGCTTTTCCTTACCTTTATCTGCCAGGTTTGTGCACAATGTAGAGCTTGCTTTTTCCGTGCATTGGATTCCTTGATACTCTCTCTTGTCACCCTTGCCCTTCTGTTTCCAGCCCTCCCTTTTCCCCTGTCCGTGCTCATGCTGTTCTTTTTGTAATCCATCCTTTAGCAAAGCAAAATCAGTAGATATCCTTGCCATTTATTTATCTAGTGATCGCGTATGGAAATATCCGTAAGCGGTAATCGAAGGCTCGGGAAAGTGAAAAGGAGATACGGGAAGTGTGAAGGCAGGGTCATGAAAAGCAACCACGAAGCACAGTGACGGTGAGAATGGAGTTCCGGCTCATGAGACAGGGTTCACCTTATCCGTGGTATGGCCCTGGTACCCCGGTGATGTAATGAAGGGAGTCGCAGTACTTTATGATTGTGTTTGCTACGGTGCGTACTCACGCTAGCTACACGAGGAGTGGCACTGGTAGCACTTAAGGATTAACCACCCTCCGACAAGGATGAGGTGTTAAGAAGCAGCGGTAGCGCCGGTCGTGGCAAACCACGTGTTCTGCTGGTACAGCAGATGACAGGTAGCGTCAGGGTACGGTACGGTACGGAAGCGATGGCGCAGTACGGTACAGTAGCGTGTGTGAACGCCAGCGCATCAGTGCATGCCGTAGAATTGACGACGTGGAGTTTATTGCGAGAAGTAGTAATTGGGAAACTTATAGTACAGGTGTAGTACTAAGCTGCAGAGTTGCGAAATGTACTTAAATAAGTACATCGTCATATTCCACCTGCATTATTTTGCAGTACCTGTACTTAGGTTTTTCCCTCTTTTCTTCTTTTTCTTGAATGAATATTTATTAATTTTGCAGTACTTTGTACAGATGGTTTCAGTCGCCGTCAATCTGATTTCAATCTGGTTTCAGTCCGTGATCCTCTTGTCACTCTTGCCCTCTTGTTTCCCCTCCCACTTTCCCTGTCCGTGCTCATCTGGTTCTTCTTGTAAGCAAAAAAATCGCCGTCAATCTACATAAATAATAATACCCCAAAAAACTTTAATTATAATTTATGGATATTTTTTACAAGAAAAGGCAGCGGAAACCACCATGCAAAAAGGAGCAAGGAGGACAAAACCCCACAGGCCTAAGCCCGAGGAACAGGAAGGCGTGCCACAGCATCAGCACTGCCCTCCTGAAAATCGTTGCGAAGATAGAGGTTTGATCAATTCGAAATGGGGGGTTCACATGAAGTAGTGAGGCAGGGGAGTATTTAAATGTGTTGCAAATATTGTCCTTTACGTTTGATTTTGTGTTGTTATTGCCAATGGAGAGATTGGAATGGGTGGATCACGGCGCAAACCCCAAACCTAAGAGACCTAGATGGTTGTATGGGTACGCCCAGAGACGCCAACCTTTGACTCGGTATTGTTGTAAATCGATTTGCATTATTTTTAATGTGATAGCCTAAGCCCATAATATGGTTTGGGAGATAATAACTAAGGAGACCATCGTAAGGTGTGCGGGAGTTGATCAAATTGCTGTGCACCTCACCAATCTCTGTTACCGACCCTGATCCCTCCCCCCGTTTGTCAAACTGCTCAACGGAAGGGTATCTCGGAGGCAAAGCATCTAACGCATCAACTCGAAGCAGCCCATCGGGAGTTGGAAGAGCTGCGGGAGGCTCGTGCCACAAGTGCAAGTGACACATTGAATGCGGTAAGGCTAAGGCAGTAAGGCCAGGGCACGCCCTGGCTTGCTTCATGCGCCTATTTGAAACGCCATGCCCACAATGAGCGATTGGGAACTCTAGTGACAAAGTGTCCTTTTATTTGATTTCCTAATTCATTTTTACAGGGACAGCAATGAAAGCCACCAATGTAATGGTGCATCCTCTCACTGAACTTTTGAATATGATGTTTGTTTTAGTATCTTGCGAATTTAAATTCTGCCATTGTAGTCCCTAATAAATACAAAATGTAATTAAACTGCATATGATAACCCATCGGCTTTCATATCCCTCGACTTTCATCGTCATCCGCAGCCCGTGAAGCAGGCGGTTGGACTCTATTGTTTCATCGGTGATCAACATTAGCTACTAGCGGGTACAACGTAGGCACGCCTTATTATGTTGTAGCGTACATGTCGTCTTTACTTACACATGCTCCTTCTATCCCGGTGTCTTTGTTTTTTGCTATGATTGTGTTGCCCTTGGCCCCTGCTAGCTTTGAATATAGAGAGCCATGGTATAAACTTAAACTGGCTAAGCAAATGCTACGGTGTTTGAGGAAGCATTTAGTATGAAGTTAATCAACTGACCTGCAAAAGCACCGGCGCATTTGTGTGACAGCTATCGCGCTCAATTGATTGTAAAACTCATGGGATTATTTGTAAATAGAGTGATAAGTTTCATGGGAACGTGATGCTCGTTCACATAGCAACAAAATGATTAATCGTGCAGTCCTGGCTAATCCCTGATGCTATTGAAATTGTTTAAAATAGTTGTTTGGCATCCCACAAATCAAAACAGCGGAAAATGATGAATCAAATCACAAATGAGTTGTTAATGATAATGTTGGAGCAGGAATTTACGTTGTTTTGGATTTTGATGTGAATTTCGTGTTATGTGATACAGTCAATGATTTTGAGTACAATCAGGTGTAATGCTCTATGTTGCCATTATCTATATTTTCGCTTTAATTTGGCATTGTTTTGTGTTATCCGTGAATAGGTTCAACTGGAACTTGACTCGCTAGTGCGCGAGTTATCGGAAGCGAAGCATAAGCAACAATCATTCATCCGCGAAGAGACAGAGGCACGTCAGATGCTGGAGCGACACGTGCGACGGAACCTTGCTGACTTGCAGTCTATGGCGTCGTCGCTGCAAAAAGAGGTGAGAGTTTTTTTTTGTAATTTGACCGATTATGACAACAACCATACCAATTCGGTGAGTATTGTAATGTGACAACTGACTGTACCAACCATGAGCTCAGGATTCGAATTTTGCGTACGGCATAGGTATTTTTGGTATATGTTACCATGTCGTGCCAGAAACCGCCCTGCCCGAAGTTGTCCCTGTACTGTAAACAAACTGCAATATAGCGTCATTCGGACGGGTGCATTTTGTTGAGGTTCACGACGAACGACGGCGCATCCACACCGTTGCTCTGCTGGACACCTGTGCTCTGACGACCTGTACCGCACCGCACAGTGTCGAGCAGCCAGCGGAAATAGCGATCAGTGTTGGGGGTGTCGTTTTGGGTATGCTCGCTAGCGCTGACAAATAATCTCTATCTTACCAGGAAAATGCTAGCTTGACATGCGAGACATATGTGCCAATGCCTATTGCTATAAAATCGCACAGTCAAGAACGCGGCAACGACAACCTAAACTCATAAAATCTGACAAGAAAAAGCAGCAGAGGCCACCAAGCAAAGAGAAGAAAAGGGGGGGAAACCTAAGCCCGAGGAACAGGAAGGCATGCCACCGCATTTGCATGCCCTCCTGCAAAGCATTGCGGTCAATCGCTCGATCCCACCCTGGGAATGGATACCTGTAGCAGTAGTCATTATCGGCACCTGTCTAGAGCGGTAGCGCCGCAATCTAAACATATTCCCATCACCTCCTTCATTCTGGCATTTAATTAAAAGGAAGATTAGGGGACCAAAGACTATCTCTCACATGTCGTCGCGTCTCATCTTTCGCGGATGATGGCTAAGTTCATCTAAGAACCGGCCTTAAACTGTGTAAGGCGTCTCATCTGTCGCGTTCGCCTATCTTTGAGAAAGATAATCGAATAGTACTGTTGGGAGGTCCTTCCAAAGGATCCCCGCTGCTTCTGACCCGGTCGGGCACCTAGGTATTTCAATGTGTTGAAATTTCCAAGCGCGTGGTAGGCGAGGTGCCGTTTAGGTACTGGCACCAGTACCTGCATGTGCTTGCGGGTGTATCGAATGCTTAGAAGTATTGTACCAGAGCTCGTAGTAATATGATTGGTGAGCCAGGTAAGTTGCACTCTGTAGTCATTTGCATGTGCACCCGCACGGGATGGGTCATTCAGCACGAGATGACCTGCGTGTACTGCTTGCGCAAAACAGATTCACTCCTGCATGCTGCCCTCCCCCACCTCTCCTTGTGCCGTACGGGTCTTGCAAAATTTGCTGGCGATGGCTTCGAGCCACATCAGAATTAAATAAAAATTACAGGTACAGGTACAACACATGGTTCCATCCTTCGCTACCTATACATGAAATCCTTACGAACTGACGGGTAAGGATTAAGCCTAATGATAATAATAATGATAATAATAGTAAGCGACAAGGTATGAAGCCACTACCGTTGAGAATAGCTGAAACCGTCTCGCCCGCCACCAGCATGCAGTGACATCCTCGTCGCTGTGTCTCATCAGCAGTGTTGTCGCAATATCGCCGTCGCTGTGGTTTACGCTTGTTTGTCTTCACGTTCTGTTAGCGCGTGTGTATGGAGGAGCTGCAGGTAATTTACTGTCTGAGTGAGGTTTAGTTGCGTCGCTACTCCGACTTTGTGCAAATTATTGGTTTCCATCAGACCAATCGCTAGCCTTACCGACTGTCATGACAGGTTCAGTGACCCGATTGTGACTGTGTCCCTCTCCCCCCTCATCCAACTTTGCGCTCCGGGTGTACAGATATCTTCAATAATTTTTAGGGTCGGGTAAATAATTTTAGATTATTTTGCTCAGCGACCAGTTTTCGGAAATCTATGCTACTAAACCTACTGTCCTCACACCTAAGACATCATCATTTATGTGCCTGGAACGATCCCTCTCACAGTCCCATCTTCGTTTACAAGCAGTAGTGGAGTTCTCTGTGACTGCCTGTACCATGCAACATTCTTAATTGTGCATTTGAAATCATATATCGAGGAGGGAGGGCAGTGCGGATGCAGTGGCATGCCTTCCTGTTCCTCGGGCTTAGGTTTTTTCCTCCTTTCTTCTATTTGCTTGGTGGCTTCCACTGCTTTTTTCTTGTAAGGAAATTGTTAAATCAGATATAGAAATTATATAACCTTTCCGCCTCTTTTTCCGAATCTCTGTTGGTATGCCATATATTCTCTACGCTAACAACAATAGTCTTGTCTGCGGCTTTGTGGCCCACTCAGGCAGAGAGCTTGGCGAGCTTGCAATCCCCCATTTCCAGCCCTTCTTCACAACGGCCAGGCTTCCGCCAAAACTTCACCGCCTCAAAGGCAGACACGAGCCTGGAAGACAGAGTGCGGGTAGGGCAACCCCATCCTCATATTTACTACAATCTAGCTTCATGGTCCGTGCCGTTTTTTTTTCTTTTTCTCATTTCTCAATTTCAATCTCATTTCTCAATTTCTCAGCTCCCAATATGAAGACACTCTGGTACGTTCCCCTATTGCTTGTATAATTCCCAGTAATCTATCCAAGTTTTTAAAGGCGAGGCAAAGGTTGGGGTCGCGACTGAAGGCGAATTCAGCTTCAATTTTAATTGTGATAGTCGACAAATCGCGAAAAGTATGTTTTGAACGCAAATTGAAAACAAGTGCGTTCAAAACTGTTTCTTGTGTTTTCTCTGCTAGGTTGTGCACAATGAAGTGCTTCCCTTTGAAGTGCCTTGGATTCCGTGACCCTCTTGTCGCTCTTGCCCGCTTAGGCGCCCACTTTTTTCCTTGTCCACGTTCCTTTTAGTGCTTCTTGTAGTTTGATTTGTTTTTAACCCAAATTGAAACTCGCAAACGAATTGACGGCATCAAATGGGAAGTTAGGGACTGTTATCACCAACGTTCCATATAATTAGCAACCCCACGCAGACATTTTGTCTGGGTGTGTGTGTGTGTGTGTGTGTGTGCTTCACGGTAATCACTTTCCATCAGAAGTGTTTTGAATTTCAATTGAATATTTGCGCATTTCATAATCTTGGGAAGGGTTTTTTTTTCTCTCTCCTTGTTGGTGGTTTCCAATGCTCTTATTGGAAAGCAGGGTCGATGTGAGGCCGTCGTTTATTGTATTCCCGCCCAGAGTTACCGGCACCTGTACTTTCCCTCCTTAGGACTTGGAAATCAGGAACCGACAGCTGGAGCAGCAGGCGAGGCTACTGATGACAGCCAACCGCGAGTTAGACATCCTCGAGAAAGATCGCATCGTGCGGGTACGGGCACGCGGCCGGCCCTCGCGGGATTCCTGCAGCTGTTAGAAAGACGCGTCGGGAATGTTGCATATTTTCATACAACTATGGCTGACTAAAGCATCGACTACCGTTACACTGTCGAATACCGCACTGGCAGGAATGTCCACAACGCAATTCAATTCGAGTGTTTTCTTGCTAGCTCTTCAACCGTAGGGGGCAATAACATACTGTACTGTAATCCTTACATGGGATGGTTTCCTGACACGGGCATGGCTGCGGTTAAAATCACAACATTCATTTCGAAGAACGCAGTGCAGTGGAATCCACCAGCAACGAAGGAGAATTGAGGACGCAAAGATACTACTGTAATGTCATTTTCCTGTAATCCAGATCAGGCAAAGATGCGGTTAATAAAATGAAATCGTCATCCCTGCGATCTACGTAATTTTCGATCTCGTACCCGTAGTACCCATGCACAACGATAATGTACTATCGCTGTTAGGAGATGGCGATAAAGTAAAAACATAAAATTTAAATGTTTAGCGACATAGATCATATTTAGATTGCGACACAAATATTCTCCACAGTAATATCTCCTCAGTATTCGAATTAAGGTTGGATATTTTCTCTTGGTGGCCTCCACTGCTTTTTCTTGTAAAAAATTTTAATTTTATATTTTCTCTTTCCGTCCAGGTTGAATTGTATTTCCTCATCTATACTATATATTCCGTGTTTGAATTACAAAAGTTTGAGTCACAGGGGAGAAAATCGTCACAAATAGTCGTTTGTTTGGGTACGGGCTTCATAGACTCGGCTCATTCTTTTGTAAAAAAGGAAATATAGCGGAATAAACTCGAATGTATCCCCCCTTGTAGAGTCATGCTTGCTGCAATTTCACATTCAAATGTGCTTAAAGCGTCCTTTTTGTGTGCTTTCCTTTGCCGTGCCTTGGATTCCGTGATCCTCTTGTCATTCTTGCCCTCTTGGCTCCCCCCCCTATTTCCCTGTCTCCGTGTCTACAATGCTTTTTGTAATTCAGTGTTTTATCTTTATTAGTATGATAACTATTGTCTAATTTCTAAGGTTCCCACTTTGCATTTTGTTTTCTTCTGTCACGCATATCCCATTTCTCTGTCTCATTATTTGCGTCCTACGATGTTGAGCTAACTTTTCACGGCTGAATAGCTACTCCGTCATTGCCCCCCCCCCCCCCCCCATCCCGACGTCATATCAATCAGTTAACCTCAACTCGAGTACTGAATATACACTTTCCACGCGCAACAGGAGGCTGAGCAGGTGTGGGCGGAGAGTGAGAGCCGACTTTGGAGCACGTTGCAGGACCAAGAAGAGCAGTTTCGGCGGCAACACCAACGGAAGACGCAGGTGTGTGTGTGTGTGTGTGCGCGCGCGCGTGACTGTGTGCGCGTGACTGTGTGTGTTTGTGTGGCTATGTGTGTGTATTGTATGCGGATTGAAAATGTTCGTGATTGACATTTATGAAAGTTTGAATACATTTTGCAAGGCGCGAATGTGTTAGTACACGAATGTTTGAATACACCTTGACGGTATTAAGCTTGCTAGCATGTCATTTGAATTTTAGTTTTATTGTTATTGCTGTTCTGTTACTTATTGTTTTATTTGTTGATTTCTGAGTTTGTTGTGGTCGTTGTTTTGCGGGAGTGACCCACTGCGGCATGTGTGTCCAAATTGACATCCCCAACTCGCAAGAGTCAGTTCCGCTCAGTGTCTAATTTCGTGGCATTGCAATCAGATGTGAATTCAGTTCAGTCGAAACATTTTTTTCAATGCGAATTAAATATTTATCTTGACTTGTAGTAGAGAGAGGGAGAGGGTGTGTGCGCGCGCGCTTGCGCGTTTGTGTGTGTTGACGTATGGGTAAGTGAGAGCGTGGGTGTGTGTGTGTGTGTGTGTGTGTGTGTGTGAGAGAGAGAGAGAGAGAGAGAGGGAGAGTATATACGTACTTTAATCAGAGTGTGTGAGAGATGGAGAGTGTGTGTTTGTGTGTGGGTGCGCGCGCGCACGAGAGAGAGAGAGAGAGAGGAGGGAGAGAGAGAGAGAGAGAGAGAGAGAGAGAGAGAGAGAGAGAGAGAGAGGAATTGATGTTGGGGACGATGATGCTGTGTGACTGACCTGCGCCTCTAATGGCTGGTCAGGGCTCTGCGAAGCAGTCGGACGGCGACGGGCACAAGTACTACCTCCGCCTGCGCTCCCGTGTGGAGGAGTTGGAAGCGCGGTTGTTGGGGAGTGTGAGGGAGCTGGAAGCGGACCGGGGGAAGGGTGGAGGCGGCGGGGGGCTGATGCAGCAGCAAATGGGTGAGCTGGTAGCGGCGCAGCGGGAGGTGCAGGAGGCTCTTCGGGCACTGACGACGGCGCAGACGGGGCTGCAGGAGCAGCAGCGCCAGTTGACTTCTCGCCAGGAGAAAGAGCAGCGCGAGGTGAGGGGGCCCCGCAGCCAATTGATATTGTTTTCCGACCCCGTATGTCCGTTGCTCTATCACCCTCCACTGCCCCTGTCGCGCGCCCTTTTGCAGAAATAGTAGACAAAAATGGCGATTAATGCAGTAGCTGATAAATTATCGTGTATGGACAACTATATGGTGTGAAATTAACTTATCATTGTTTGGTTGTTCAGTTTTTTGTCGATTCGGAAACTCAATCATTTTCTGGTTTACAGTGGTTGGTTGGTTGGTCGGTTGTTCTTTCAATTTGTTTGTTACGAAAGTGCAGCAACTCATTTGGTGTTAAACATTATTTTTTCGTACTCTGTTGCTTTTGTTTATCCGTTGTTCGCTCAATTGTTTCAGTCTCGAGGTTGCTTTGGGGGGCTTTTGCTTTATAGACGAATTGGCTGACTTTGTTATGGAATTATGGGATAGTTAGAGTTGGTTCGGTTGAGCTGATCCAGGACTGTCCGATTGGTTAATTCATTATGAAGCAATTTATTTAGTTGCCAAGTATTTAATTTTTCTCTTGTTCACCGAATGATGTACTCATAATCTGAATTATTTAATGGTTGTAAGTAAGCTAACTTCAGAGCAAAGACGCGTGAGTACTTAGGAAGCAGTTGAATTAATGGCGTGACGCAGGGGCACGAACATGTTGCAGAGTATTGTTTCAAGCGAAGTCATTCAGTGGACTCAAATCTGTAAAAAACGTATCCACTGAATGCCTTCCTATCTCTTTACGATTTTATTTTTAACTGCCACCGCGTTTCCTCTCATAACTAAGATTTCATGTATTTTGTTATATAACGACAATTTATGTTTGACCGTGCCGAGGGGATTGACACGAGTGCTTTCAGGTGCAACGCTCGCTGGAAGGGCTGTGGACCTCCCGCCCCTCCTCCCCGCGAGGCGCCCACCCCCAACAAACGGTATGTGCTGTCGATCCGAAAATCTTTTCTATGTCGTGAATAGGTGGCGGTAGTGTGGCGCGAATTCCGTGAACCGGGAAATACAACATGTTATATTGTAAGAATATCGTGAACTGCCAGTTCGTACATACTGCCAATAATATACCAAATTGTGTAAAATCGGTAATTTTACGGATTTCCAATGTTTTACCAAAATTCAGATGTAAAATACGTAATTTCAAGAATTCCCTATGTTTTATCAAATCCACACGTAGAATCTGCAATTTTACGAATTCCCGATTTTGCAACCGAATTTGTATGTAAAATCTACAGCTTAACGAAGTAACACTGTTTTACAGATTTCTTAAACTATCTTATGTAAAATCTGTGACTTTCCGAGTTCCCGATTTTACAACCGATTTCGTATGTAAAATTTGCAATTTCTGGTAACGCGAGTGTTTAACCAATCTTGTTCAGTGTAATCAAAGCTTTAAAAAATGTACTGTCATAGGAAAGTTCGTATTTGAAATCTACCTTTTTCACAAATTACCACTCTTTGCCCATCTCGTTCATTTACTTTTTAGCTAATTTCATGTCTCACCCACAAAAATTGATATTGAACGAGTTTCCGTTTTGCTGCACTTCAGGTTACCGCACAGGCACTCCCGCCCGCCCATCCCCTCTCCGTCCTCACCCCATGGAGCAGCTCCCCCCCGCACCACCTTTACCACACCCCCTCCCCCACGCACCACCCCCTCACCGCCCCCCCCGCCCACTTCCCTCCCTACACCGACGCACGCCCGCTCCTGGCGTACATGGACCTCGCCACACCGCCGCCAGCGCCGTACGGCACCTACTCGCCCGCTCACTATGGCAACGCATGGCCGCCCTTTGCACCAGCAGGTAAGGCTGGACCAACACGCAATTGTTGAACCAAATTAAAGGCATTTAATTCCAGGGACGAACAATATTTGGATCCTGGTATGAAAAACAATTCCGTGGTATGCATTTGTAGTCGCAATTAGGTGGCGGTGACTTTCATGTTGCACGCGCTACCTGGTTTTGATTTTAGAGAGTTGATTAGGGATGGCGTTTTAGATTTTTGGCTCTTGCTGTATTTTGTAACATGGTTCACAAAAATGTGCAATTATTAAGCATTTCTTGCGGAATTGTTTTGGCCTTTTAGGTTTTGACTTAGGTCATTCTGTATTTGGTAACATACTGCTTTTTTATGTAGAATTATTATACATGAATAATTAGATGAATACTCGCGCGCTTTTATCGGAATCATTTTGGCGCTTCAGGCTGAAGCTTCGTGTGTGTGTTTTGACGAAATTATTTTAATGTGAATTGATTTATGCGTAATCGCGCTATTCTGGTATCCATTTAGCATTTATGTTAATTACATTAAGCGATAAATCAGAAAAAATCACGCCATTGCCACCGATAATTTAATTTTTGTGCGCGTCGAATGTGCTTGATTGTTGTCGCACTGAAACGCCAACTCTCACTATTTTGCCCATAAATACTTTGCCGTTTGCCCCCAGAAGCGGTGAGTGCGCCCGGTAGCGGTATCTCCTTCGCGACTCTGAACAAGTTCGCGCCGCCGTCCTGGCGGGCCGCGTTCGGCATGGCGCCGGTCGAGGTCCGGACGGAACAGCCGCAAACCTTCTGGTCGCCGGCCGGGCGCCCGCCGTCGTCAGCCTACGCTACGCCGCAACTATCAGCTCGATCGCAGGTTTCCGACCGGAGCGCGCTGCACGACGCGTCACAACCGTCGGCGGCGAAGCAACTCATCGACGCGACGATGAAGAAAATAAGCGCCGGTGAGAGATGAGGCCCCTTTTCCGCCGTCCTTAGCCGTTTGTGTCATACGCAAAAGTCGACGCGTTATTCACATCGCAAAGTAGTGAAAGTTCGTGTAACAGCCCGGCGACAACTATTTACAAAATGCTGCAAATTCCACGATTAAAACAATTAAGTTTTATGATTATATCAGAAAAGCAAATTCACTTGGAAAAGAGAAACCGATGCGTATACACGTCGTTCCTTTCCAACTACGGCGGCCGCTGATCGCGCCTCGACGTGCTTGCACAGTACTGCATCGGAGGTCCCGAATGATTAATGGCTGTTGATTATGGATAAACGAACACTTTTAACGACAAGTTTAAAGGTCTGAAATAATTGTTCGAGTGAAACGTAACATTTTTCATTTTCCGATGCATTTTGGTGTAATCTGCTGCTTTTCGTTATTTGTTTCCTGCATTGTAAGCGTACCTGTCCGTGACGAGGACCGACTTTGCCTTTGAATGCTGACCATCGGATTGCAGAGCCATGTCTCCGCTCGATCTAGGCATCATGCAGGCAGGTATGTTTGATGTTAGGGCTAAACCCTAAAACCCTAAACGGTACTCGAGAACGCATTCCCGCGGCCGTACCGTTCCACAACCAACAAAAGTAATGGACTGTTGGGCTTGTCACTCACGAGCACGGGCTCTTGAACAGCACGCGCACCATGTTGAAGATGTTGAGTGGCACACATAGCAGGCATATGTTTGTTGGTCTTCCATAAACCCTAATTTTAAACCCTAATCTGAAGACCTAATTTCATGATAGCTATTATGGTGCCTCATGGCTTTTTTTTTTTTTTTCACCGCTGCAGCGGCTGAGGTGTCCACCGTCAGCCCTCCCAACGAAGTGGGCGTCGCCTCCGCCCCCAGCAGCGCCTACCTGAGCGGCAGCTACGCGACGCCTGCGCCGACGGAGGGAAACTACGTGGACAGCACACAAGGCGGCGAATGATGCTCTGGCCCCATCCTTACCATATCACACGAGTGGCCCGAATGATGGCTGACAGACGACCCGCCGCGAGGTGGAAGTGGTTGCTGCTGAGTATATGTACAAGTATTCTCAATTTTTAATTAAAAAGTGTATTCGCACTTTCACACTTCCGTTAATTATTTGTAATCAATACATGTGTGCAATTGGGTGGCTCCGTCACACATCAGCCGTTAACAACGTCAGCCGGTTCGTGTCCATTTAGTTATAGTCAACATGAAATGGGTCGCCATCTCTCAGCCTCTCCCTCGCCGCTTTCGCCGACCCGTGCTGCCTGAAGGGCCTGATCCCTCACCATGGAGCAAGTACCCGTACTTGTTGGCATTGTGATGTCATTGCAGCATCTCAATAGGGCGGTTGAACTTTGGGCGGTACCAAATAACATGTCCCCAGAAATATGTGCATCAACTGGCGAATCAACCGCGACAGCACCGCCGCCCTTTGTCCCTTTCCTGGCCGCCTCACCTCAGAGAGATTCTCACCCGAGTAGCGACCCCATTTCTGCCTCCCCCGATTCCTCGCCATCTCGCACCCCCCCCCCCCCCCCCCCCCCCCCTTCGCGCAATCATCGTTTCATTCACACTTTTTGTTTCCCGCTAAAACCCGCGTTGCCTCCCCTCACAGCATAGCACCCCGCGCAAGTCTGAGTATCACTACTGGCAGCCCGTGTCCAAGCCATCAATGAAAACTACTCTGCCGCTCTGACACGCGATAACCCATGTTCACTCGACACATGCCGTGCATTTCCTTAAAAAGACTACGCGATCTACCTATCTACTGTATCATAACACGTCACTGCGCACTCGGGAAACGAAAGACCGCGTGACTTGGTACTCCATCCCGGAAAACAAAACGCAGCGGTTCCGGCGATTTGCTTTTAGCAATCAGATTGGCTAGCGCGAGCTGATGGCACCGAGGCACACGGTAGGCGGCCTCGGCGGCGGCAGCGCGACCTCCAGCTTGCTCGCGCACAACACCAGCTGCGCCTCGCTCCAAGGCGCACCCATCAGCTGCAGCCCGATCGGTAATCCGGCGGCGTCGTAGCCCACGGGGGCGCTCATCGCGGGGAGGCCGACCAGATTAGCGACGGTCGCGAACCGCATCACCTCGCTCAGCTGCTTCAAGTTGCTCTCGCCGAGGTCGCTACCCGAAACGAGCGGCGCGGTCATCGCGGTCGCAGGGCTCACGATGACGTCGACGTCGGTGGTGAAGAGCCGGTCCAAGATGACGGTCATACGCCGCCGAATCCGCTGCGCCTGTATCACGTCGGCGCCGGTGAAGCCGCGAGCCGAGCGCAGCGCGGGCCGCACGTCAAGCTGGTACCGCGCGCCCAGTCCGGGGCACGCATCGGCGAGGGCGTTGAAAAATGCGCCGCACTCGGTCGAGATGAGGCAGGTCTGGGCACGGCCGAATAACACATAACTCAAAAACAGATACCTCAGACTCCGTTATCAATTATTCGCAAAACCTCTTGATCGCAGGTGTTGGGTGGTTGGTCCCCGAGGAAGATGCAGCCCCTCATGAAAAGAATGAAATTAATGACACCTCTGCCTATTCACATTATCGATGGTGTCAATCGTGGTGCATACAAATAATAAAACAAACCCTCCGTTTTACCCCCGCCCCTAACTTTATTTGTATGGATATGCTAGTACTTAAGCAGTAGTGCGCTACTGGCTAGTTAAAAAGGTCACTCCCACAAGTTCTTTTTTCCTTAAAGCATTGCATAGTTGTGTGCAGAAGGGTGTAACACGCCATATGCAAGCATGACATGGAGAGGGGGAGGGCCACATTTTTAAACCATGACTATAATACATGCACCATCATAAACACCCAACCCCTAGCCACCCCTCAAGGGTCTAGGTTTTAAGGTTACCCTAAACAGTACACCCGAAACCCTCAATTGGGGTCATTAGGACGCACATTCAGAGTTGAATTACAAATACAAAATACTCCCCCCCTCAGTTTTCGCCAGAATATGGTACCTAAAACCACATACTCAATCGGAACAGCCTAATGGTGATGAATATTTGAGTGTGTTTCTCATCTAATTGTAAGCAAACCCAAAATCATCATAAGTACACCACTAACTACTTGTTAACTGCAGTATGCTGTCGAGTGAGCCCAAAAATAATGTGACGGCCTATTTCGTCACTGCCATTAACACCACACCTTCACACCTGCACAAATTTAAATGAGTTTGTTCTTAGGGTTTAGGGTTTACAAGTCAGAGGTAAATCGCATATCTCGGCATACATCTTAAGGGGGGGGGGGGGGGGGGGGGGGGGGGGGGGGGGGGGGGGGTCACGTGTGCCACCCGGCACGCCTCCAGGTCGGGGATGTGGATCTCCTTCACTTTGGCGCCCATCTGCTCCAACTGGGCAACCGCGGCATGGCAAGCCGCCACCACCTCCTCGTCCGCGTCCTCAAACCACTGCAGCCGAAAGCAGGTGTTCCAATGCAATTCAGCAAAACCAGTCCCAGTGCGGCTTATCGACTGAGAATGCGGGTTTTAGTTGTTACCTTCAAACCCTACGGTCATAGCAATTCATACAAACTGTTGACAGCTTGTGCTCGAGAAATCATGACCTTTATTATTTTGTAATCAATCGGGATTTTATTCAGTTGACACTCTAAACAAGTGTGAAAAACACAAATGTCGGATAGAAGCACACCTTATTCCAAATGTAACGCGAAAGGCACACAAAGGAAACAACAAACTCGGACGAAAAAATGCAAATGTATTCTATTTTTGGGGGAAACATCAAAGGGGAGCAAATAAAAAGATAAAATCCCAAACATCGCAAATCTCATCAGTGGATAATGTGGGTGTCATTGTGTATACGCGAGGCTCCGCACCTCACGGTACAGCCCCAGCCGCAGGCCCTGCAGATCGCCGGGCCCCGCGTTGCGCGTCAGCGGCGGCAGCGTAAGTTGAGGGGGCAGCGTCCATGTGGGCGGCACGCGCTGGCGCTCCGCCCACGCAGAGTCCAGAAAATGGGAGGTCACGGCGTAGACGATCGCCAGGTCCTCAACGCAGCCTACCCGGGCGACGGAGAAAGGGGGAGGGGGGACGCTCATTCAGCGCAAATAAAATACAAGCACGCGTAGAAAACGTTAACATCATACCTAAATAGCAAATTAATTTTGCCATGTACACAAACAATGGGGGCCTTTGTAAGCTAAACAATTTACGGCTGATAAGTAAAAATATATCATTCACGAGGGGAGGGCACACGCTCGTGCGTGTGCCCGTCATGCAGGAATACGAGGTGGGGGTTCATGGCTTCAAATCAAACACATCAAAAGGAAGTGCAATGCGGAGTGGCAGCACCTTTTTACTCTCCCGTGTTCAAAAGTTTCAGATGTAATTCTGCTGTGTCGGTGATTTAATAAAGGTCATGAGAGATTTTAGGGTGTGCCTGTTCATGTGCCTTTGGGCTGTTATGCTTCGAGGGGTCGGCAGGGGATATTTACGTTTTAATGTTTCACAACGCGCAATAGGGTCAGCAGCATAGGCGAATGATGTCATGTGTCCGTCAAAATGTGGTCATGCTTGGGTTTATTACATCCAAAGGTTTGACGGAAAGGAGGCGGTGTGGCAAAGCAGACGAGTGTGACTGCGAGGCACGCGCCTGCGATGGGGCCGCTCGTGCCAAAGGTGGATGTGGCCTTGGGCCCCTTGTGCTCCTCCACGTTGCGCCCGAACGTCGGCATCTGCGATGCAGTGCGGTTGGAGGGGGGGGTTAGGTCAATGCGCATTCAATGGACAGCAAACGAATAAACAGGCAATTGAAACATAAATTATGGGGAATGTAACGACTTTCGTTGGCTCATTGCTTCGGCGGCGAATGAGACCGAAAACCCTAACAATATGAGCCCTGAACACCGAGAGCATGCGAAAGTTACTGAAAACATTCATGGAACGAATTCTGCAAGCACAGAATCCGCGGCGACCATGTGCACAGGAGGGGGGAGGGGGTTGCGTGAGTTCGAGCGCACTTCAGTAGGGCCAGTAGAAGCGAATGATATCAGAAACCCTATAAACCGTAAGGATCTAAATCCGAACATGTGATGATCACACAATAGACATGCGCAAAACATGCTTGAACTAAATTCTGCGATTTTTATTTTGATAAGCTGACAAAATGTGCGTGCAGGGAAGAGGCCTGCGTGGTTCGAGTTCGAGGGGACTGACTCGCTTGAGCTACACAACACACATGACGGGACGACTCCTGCGCCATCGCTTTGAAAGGGAAAGGGCGCCACACAAAGTGGCCCTACGCTCCTTTGAAGCTGAGCACTTCGCGTTCGACAACGCAAAGGAAGCATTTGTCAACGCTGGTGGACAATTCCTATTTCAAGTGACCACGCGCGTATTAAGCTTCGATGCCAACTTATGAGGTCGTGAGTGAAACTAGGGTTTAGGGTATATGGTATCACGGTCTAGGGTAAGCGACAATCACAGTGAACAGGTCTGAAAAAATCCCAATCAAAATAATTAAAAATACATGTCGGCCTGTTTGTTAGCATGTTACCAACGCATTGGATTCGATACCACCTACCAATGCGGCATCATGGTTTAGAGAATACATGCGAATAGAAAATAATAATAATAGCTTATCTGGATTAGGGCTAGCCACATATAGAATCTCGACAAAATAATACGCATAGAGGTGGCTGCTTCCGATGATTACTACTCTTGTTGACTCGAGCATACCACAGATGCACAGGTTATAATCTTAAACTCCAGACGACAGGTGGACTACATGTACAATTATGGGAGGATTGTCAGCTGACATGTATCATACTTCTTTTTTCGGGGGAGGGCCTCCCTACCAAGCCGTACACTCCGCAGAAGGAGGAGGGGATGCGGATGGAGCCGCCGCCGTCGCACCCGATGGTGACGGGGCAGATGCCGGAGGCGACGAGCGCGGCGCAGCCGGAGGAGCTGCCGCCGGTGTGGTGGGAGGGGCGGTAGGGGTTGCGAGGCGGGCGGTGGTGGGTGTTCCAGCCCGTGACGCCGATCCCCGCCTCGTGCATGTTGGCCTTGCCCAACAGAATGGCGCCCGCAGCCCGCAGCGCCGCCACATGCTGCGCGTCCCGCTTCACAACGTACCTACCGCGCAGCGAAATTTCAAAGTCAAAACGCAAAAAGCAAAGAAGACAACACTGACATTCAGAAATGAACCGTCGCAGCGACGAAAATTTCAGTCGCTTTTTTTTTCGAATGGTTAGACCAACAAATTCTCGCGACCGCGCCTCAAAGAATAAAAGCACACTAATGTCATAAGTATATAAAGGAGGGTTGCTACGACGAGGGCAGCAATGAAAACGCGGGCGTGGGCGTGACTATGAACACGAGGGTGTTGGCGAGGACAAGGAGGGTACACTTAAGACCTAAACAGGTCTTATGTTGAAGACCTAAGCCGACGAAATGCCAACACGATAGTTGTTCACTTTGCTTGCCGTGTGTGGAAAATGCGAAAGCAGGAGAGCACAGCCTAAGAAGCAGATTGTGCTGCCTGTGGGTATTGCACACTCAAGGACGACCGAGTGCAGTGGTGATGGAGGTGCGGGCGTTGTGGGCAGTGTCATAAAACTCGAGGGATCGGCGAGTACAAGCCGACAATTGTGTGGGCAGGACACCCATGGGCAGCTGAGAGCGAACACAATGCAACATACAAATAACATTGTGTGTGTGTGTGTGTGTGTGTGTGTGTGTGTGTGTGTGTGTGTGTGTGTGTGTGTGTGTGTGTGTGTGTTGTATCTATACAGGTATAGTTTGTTTGTTTATTTACTTTTCAATGTTAACATTTTAACGGGGGGGCAGCCGCGCACATGTCTCCCAGAAAGCTGGTGCCCAGGGTGGTGGGGTAAGGAATCTGGTCTGTGTCGTCCTTCACAGCCACTGGCACGCCATCAAGCACGGAGCGCGGCCTGTGAGCGCAGAATGGGCAGATAAAAGAGGAAGGCGGAAGGGGAGAGGGGTTGGTCAATAGATGCGGGTATTGTCCAATCATATGAGGGGCATGTTGTCTGCACACCATCAGCAAGCCCAGGACTTCAGGAGCCAGTCACGTTGAACACTTATAAACTTTTGTTCTAAGGGAGTGCAACGGGCGCATTTAGCTGCACACCATACCGCCAAGTCATTATCGGAAAAATATAAAACAGCGTCAGGGAGATAGGGGATCAATCCTACGGAAATAGTTTAATAACTTATCCAGGGAAAACCATGCAGGTGTCAGTGTGTCAGCATTCAGATCTTTAATATGAGATGTGGATTGAGAGACCCTAGACAATAACGGGGGGCAGAGTATTTTCTTTCAGAAATTAATCGAGCAGTAACTTCATATACTGAAGGTGTGGTCAGAGCGTCGGTTCGCATGAAATCGACAGATGCAGCAGGGTCGCCATGCGCTCACACCTGTTGTCACGCCAGCGTTCAGTGGAAGCCGCAGCCTGGCGACGCACATCCTCCTCGTCCAGAGCAATAAAAAAGGCCATCGGCGGTGTCATCTCCTCCGACTCCCGGATACGCGCAAGAGTGGCTTCCATCGCCTCACTGGGAGACAGCCGCCCTGTGTGTCAGCACACCGCCCAAAACATGAATATTCCACTTAAAACAAACTACCCACAACGACATCCGTCCAGCAGGGTACCGACACGAAATGAATGATGCTTTACAGAACTACTGAAAAGTACGCGTAGTTAATTGTCAGACGTGCTTACTTGCGAGCGTTTGCCTTTGCGCACGTTTGTCTGTGTCAGGGTATGCGTCTCTGTGCTTGTGTTTGTGTATGTCTGTGAGTATGTGTGTGTGTGTGTGTGTGTGTGTGTGCGTGTCTGTGCGTGCGAGTTCGCTCGTATTTGTGTGTGTGTGTGTGTGTGTCTGTGTCTGTCGTGCGAGTGCGCTTCCATTCATGTGTGTGTATGTGTGTGTGTGTGTGTGTGTCTCCCTGTGCGTGCTGATGTGTGTGTGTGTGTGTGTGTGTTTGTTTGTGTGTGTATATGTTTTGCGGGGGCGGGTGTGTGTGTGTGTGTGCGTGTGTGCGTGAGTCTCTATATGTGCGTGCGTGCGTGTGTGTATGGATGTCGATGCCCATGCTGAGAGGAGGGAGAGGCAAAGCCGTGAGAGGATGCTGGACACTCTGTCCCTCTATATGCCTGCATATGCGTATTTGCGATGTCCTTTACTGTTGATGTGCGACATATTTGTTAACAAACATATTAACTATGTGACATATTTGTTAGCAATATTTCCGTGCAATAAATGGGAAGTGCACAACCTGCTAGTGAAGAGTAGAAACAGGCATAGTTATCTGTGTGTGTGTGTGTGTGTGTGTGTGTGTGTGTGTGTGTGTGTGTGTGTGTGAGTGTGTACATCTCTCTCTGTGCGCGCATGTGTGTGTGTGTGTGTGTAGGGCCGTGGGTGGGGGGGGGGGGGGGGGGGGGGGGGGGGGGGGAGGCACCTGTCTTGTACGCCTGGTGAAAGTCGCGAATGGAAGGACGATACTTGAGGCGCACCATCGCGGAGCCTGGGGATTCGAGCGGAACCCCCCCACCCACCCCTTCAGCCTCCGGCACCTCCCAATCGTCCGGTAGCGGCGTCTGAAAGCTAGGACACAGCTTGGCGACCAGATTGGCGCGGTAGGCAAAGTTATCGGGGGTGCATGTGACGAGCACAAGCCCCTTCTCGGCGGGCGATGCGCCAGCCAGCCCTCGGCGCGGCTTGGAGTGTGTGGGGTGGTACATCGGATCCTCAGGCACCATCACCTCCCGAAGGACCTGAGGGATGCCGCTCTTGCGAAACAGCTGCAGTTGTTTTCATTGCGCAGCAAGAAAATACCTTCAGACGTCTACCAAGCTCCAAATGCAAAAGAAATTCTCTTACACTATGGTGTGGATGTGTGAGAGTATCTGCGTATGAGAGGGATAGAGAGATGCTGTGTGTGTGTGGGGGGGGGGGTCCTGTGTGGTGGGTGATGGCGGGTGTGTGCGCCCGTGGGTGTGTGTGTGTGTGTGTGTGTGCGCGCTCGCGTGTGTGTGTGTGTGTGTGTGTGTGTGCGCGCGCGCCCGTGTGTGTGTGTGTGTGTGTGTGTGCGTGCGTGCGTGTGTGGGTGTGTGTGTCAGTGTGCGACTGGGCTTTCTCTCTACCCTTCACCCACCAGACATATAAAAAGTGCTTATCTCTGAGTGTGAATCTGTATGAAGATGACCTAAGGGTGCTGCACATGCAGAGTCTCAATTCGCCGAGCGCACCCTGCTCCACTTTTCCTGCAAGTGGCTTTGGGCTGAGCAGAGCGTTTTGTTGGAACCACATATCACGGATGAACGCATAGTATGAAAAACTACACAGTGGGAGAGGGGGCCAGGTGCCGGTTGAAAATGATGAATACGGGTGTTGTGATACCTGTCCCTCTTCCCTCTATTAGTTTATTGGGAGTTCGCAAGCCACGGTGGAGCGGTAACCCGTTACTTCTCCGACGGAAAGGAGGCCGCCACGAACGAGATACGAAATAAAATGAATATGTGCACTGAGGGGATGGAGTGCTGATTTGCAGCGTTTCGGGAAGGTTTTGCGCGCGGTGGCGGGGTGAGGCGTCAAGGTCGGCCAGTAGGTGGGCGACTCGTCGAGTTGCGGGTGAGGGCGACGCACCGACGGCGCGACGAGCGACCAAAGGGGGGAGTCCACCACCAGGCTGACGAAGGTCTGGAGAAGCCAGCCGCTCAGTGTAGGCGCTTTTAGCGTCCTGAGGTCGTATACAGCCCCGCTGAGGTCCAGCTCCTCCGCAGGCGGCAACGTCTGTCGGCGATCGGTCGGCGAATCAGACAAAAAAACCAATATTAATGTAGTATCATATCATATCTAATTATTTGTTAAATAACATGGCCTGTTCCTTGGCGTGCCGCCCCGCCAACTGCGGTGATGAGAGCAAAATCCCTGAAACGCATCTCCGGGATGAACAGCACACGAAGCATAGCGTACTGCGAAATGCACCCCGTGGGCGTGTTCAGAAGGCGGGGTATACGGTGGCCACTCAAGTTGCCACGCGTTGTCACTCGGTGTTTCCTGTATTTTGGCTGCCTTTTCCTCATTCTCCTTCCGTTTTATATGTGAATTCGACGAGCCAGAACGCGTCGTATCGAATGTAAGCACTTTGGGAGGTCTTGTCAACTGATACGCACCTTAGGCCAGGCCGGCTCTGGCCTTGAAAGGTAGCCCCCCATGACAGGGACTAGACTCGGGCTGTGTGGATTTATCACAGGGTCCGTGTTTGGCAGGGGTGGCCGACGACTCCGCGTGCTTTGATCGTCCGGAGTCCGCCGTTCGCTGCTTCTCGCTATAAACGTTGGTGAGCGCTCGATCACTGTGAGAGTGCGTAGTCAGAAATGGACAATAGACCTGGAGTTCAGGGTTTCAATGTCTTGTTTACAAGCAAAAAACGCAATAATAATAATAATAATAATAATAATAAGCTCTAGAGTTATTCAATGTAGCAATAAGGGGGACACAAAAAGCCCGCGGCAATTTTGGAATAATGGTTTTGGCATCCAAATGTCAAAACGATTCCAAAAGAAGTGGAGACTTGCCATGTCAAATGCCGATATGAAGTCCCTGCATGAAAATATATGCTTGACTGTTTTGAATAAATGTGTTGTTTTAGGTCCCTCGCGCCCTTTCAGTGTGACCCACCTCCTCGTCATATTTATTTGTATGGATATTGTAGTACGTCAACAATACTGGCCTTCTTGCTAGTTGAAACAAGTCACTGACACAATACATTTTTTGTGAAGAAGCAATGTAAAGCTGTGATGTGTACAAGGGTATAATATGCCATATGGAATCATACAACGGAGAGAGGTTGGTACACTTTTAGGAACGATGAGCATATTAGATAAAACACACATGGATCTTCTGATAATTTAATAGTGCTATCCTATTGGTTGTTTTAACATGTCACGGATGTTGTAATTTCTGTACTATTTGAAGCAATGCTTAGTTATTGTGTGCAATAACAAGGCGTAATGTACCAAAATATGCCACCTATATTTAAATTGAAATTGAAATTGAAATTGTTTACAACATGTACCGTATGCGCCGGTTTTACACCAAAAGCCGTATGCGCCGGCTGCTATCTCTCTGGGCCCTCCCAACTATACCATACAGGGAACTTACAAGTCAGGGCTAGACCGTTTAACACCTAAATCCAACCTCTCCAGGGATGGTCCGGGGTTTACTCCCCCCCGGGGAGTTGTGCATGACGAGGCGAGGGCGGCGTGCAATTAGGGGCGCGCGAAGGGGGAATGTGCAAAGGCGCGGCGGGAGGTCGTGCGGGATTTGATGCGGTATATGAGTAGGAGATGATTTAGCCATTGGACAGTATGCGTGTGGAGTTGTGCAAGGATGCGAGACGTGTCGAGGCGTGCTTTGGAGATGAGTTTGTCCGGAGGGTCTGTGCGGGCGGTGAGTAGGGAGGTGAGACTCGTGATGGTGGAGGAGTGCGGTGTACCAGTGCGGCTCATAACGATGGGAAGGATGTCTACCACTGTGCCTGGCCAGTGGCTGCGGATGGCGTTTGCAAGGGGAGTGTATTTGGCACGTATGAGGTGAGCAGTGTGGGAGAGGTTATTGTCCGTGCAATACTTCCATTTCCCTATCTGAATCTTTTTGATGGATGCGTAACGGCGGCGACCGTTTGTGTGACCGACGAAGCGAGGTTCGAGGAGGCGGATAAAGTCGGGTTTGTGTGCGGGGGGTCGTAGCGCGGGGGGGAGAATCTCAGATGGGAGGACGGCGGGACACGAGGTTAGGGAGTCGGGCGAGAGACCTTCGTCAGCAGCAACAAGGCGGGTAGGCATGTGGGTGGGGTGAGGTGGGTGACAGTCAAGCGGAGTGTGGGCAGGATTGGGGGAGGCAAATGATTTTATGGGTTTGTTACCGAAGTCTGCAGTGATGGTTTCCCAACGTCCTCCGTTGTGACGTTCCAGGAGGGAGAGTAGGAGTAGCAGCGCGCTGTTGTGTCGGTCATGTCTTAGGCCAAGCATGGTGGGGCAGTTACTGGCCATGTGGCCGTTGCTAGTGAATTGGCCACATAGGGGGCAGCGCAGGTTGGGGTTGTGAGTAAGGAGGCGGGTGTTGTGGACTCCCCACATGAATTCTTGCTTGTGGGTGAACTGGATATTTGTGAGGGTGGAGTGTTTTTTGTGAAAAGAGAAGTCGGCGCCGTCCTTCGCGGCGCGGGCGAGGAGGGCTCCGTGTTTGGTTGTTTGCGAGAGGGGTATGTGTGTGTGTTTGGTGTTGTTGGTGTGTGCGTCAGCTTTGAGGTTGGTGTATTTGTAGAGTATGGGTTCCCCTAGGGTTTGTGGAATGAGGGTGTAGGGCCAGGTCCAACGGCCTATCGTGACCTCTGAACCTGTGGTGTCTGTGGTGTCGGGTGGGTGTCTCTCTCTCTCTCTCTCTCTCTCTCTCTCTCTCTCTCTCTCTCTCTCTCTCTCTCTCTCTCTCTCACTCTCTCATCTCTCTCTCTCTCTCTCTCTCTCTCTCTCTTCACTC
>JAPMLY010001513.1:22500-98809 GCA_026401115.1 Tetraselmis chui | reverse complement strand
CAACTATCGATGCTGCATTGATGGGCAAACGCATAAATAATGCCGTGGCGCGCGAAGCACAACCCTTACTGGATAAATGGTCACGTCTTACGCATCAAAGGCAGTGGAGCCCAGCGCCGCTCTAATCCTCCATCCATCTTCAAAAGTACTTAGACATCCCCCACTAGTGAGTGAGGACCACAGCCAACACAAATCCAGTGTCCCTTCATCTGGAGATACAGAAGATTAACTAAGATGGCATCGTTTAGGCGCGCTTGTTGCCAACCTTGAATGCGACCTCACACCGCACCACACCGCACCGCACCTCCGCGCAGGGCGTGCCGCCCTCCAAGCGCTTCGCGCTCGTGCCCATGGGGCCACCGCTGACGGTGTATAGCTCAACGTGCAAGAGCATGTTGGGCTTCAACCCCGTCACGCGCGCCGTGGAGCTCCGCGTGGATCGGCCCTTTCGCGAAGGCGAGCCTTTGCAGGCGTGGTGCGGCCCGCAGCCCAATAGCCGCCTCCTCCTCAACTACGGCCTCGTGAACGACGAGAACCCCTACGACAAAATGCAGGTGGGTGGACGAGCGGGGGGGGGGGGGGGGGGGGGGGGGGGTGTCCCTCTCTCTCTCTCTCTCTCTCTCTCTCTCTCTCTCTCTCTCTCTCTCTCTCTCTCTCTCTCTCTCTCTCCCCTCTCTCTCTGTATATGTAACTGTGTGTGCGTATGTGTGTTCACATGTGTGAACGTGCGCGCGCGTAAGAGTTTATGATGTGGTGTGTATGTGTGTGAGTGTGTGTGTGGTACCGTGTGTGACCGTGTGTGTGGTGTGTGTACGAGCACTGTTGACGCCGTTGTTGTGCGTGGACAGATAACGGCGAGCGTGCGTCAAGAGGACCCGCTGTTCTCTGCCAAGCGCGCCAAGCTGCAAATGATGGACATGACCAGCCGCTACGCGTTCAACCTCACCGCCGCGGCGCCGCTCCCCGACCGCCTCCTCCCCTTCCTCCGCTTCGCATACCTTACGGACGCGTCAGAGGTGCAGCGTCTGACGCTCGATGACCTGCAGAGGTGACACCCCTATCTTCCCCTTCCCCTTCCTCCCCTTTTTCCTGAGCAGTAAGTTAGGTGCGCAGAGGAAGGTTGCGGCGGTCGTGTGCGCTAACATGATACTGTTGATTGTGTCATATATTATGTGCTTAGGCCCGTTTCGCCCGCCAATGAGGCCGCTGCGACCTCCTTATTGGCCGCACACCTCCGCTCCCGCATCGCGAAGTATCGAACCACCATCGAGGAGGACACAAGGTATGACCCCCTCCCTCCCTCTCTCCCCCTTCCTTTTTCAGTGGCATCGTGGTGGTGAAGGGGGAGAAATAAGGGGGTTAGGGTTTGTCTTTGAAAGGTGAAAACCCTAATTGTTATTTAAAAAATATTTCGCCTGGCGTCACTGCGCTCTGCTTCTCAGCGACAGCAGTGACATTACCCCAGAAAGTGGCCAGCGGGAATGTGTTTATTGTAAACCCTAATATTTCTAAAACCCTATAGAACTACAGCCCACAATTCGAACCCTATTAGACACTGTGCAGGTTTTTGGTGTTTAAATGGCTGTTGTGGGCGAGATGGAGGTGAAGGGGGACTGGTGGAGTGGCGTGATGTTAATCGGGGGGAGTTGTGGCGGTGTGTGTTGTGTTGTTGCGTAGGACGATCGAGGACGCGTCCGCGAGCGCAAAGGCGAAGGTGGCCGCGCGGCTGCTTCGCATCGAGAAGGGCATTTTGCTCGCAGCGCTGGAGCAGCTGTCGGCGGTGATGCCGGGGGTGGGGGGCGACGCGGGGCCGCCGCCCGAGCTGCACCCAAAGTTGTCGTGAGCGAGTCATCACGCGATGAAGGGCAACGATATGCGCCGTAATTAACCCAGATCACCGAACTGTGCATGCATCGCAATTGCTTTCTTTTTTGATTGTAAGAAAGGGGACAATGAGGTCGCGGGTGTTATATGTGGCAGGGGGTGTGGCCTCTTTTTTCCATGCATGTTTGCCCGCCTCTTGACGAAGGCATGAAAGCAATGGCATGCCAATTGTAATTAAAAGGAAACCGACAGTGTGAGATTTCGTTGTTTGCTTTGGATGGGGGAAGGTTCTTTTGTTAGGCCAAGCTGTACATTACGTCCCATACAACCATGCGTCAACGGGAGGAGCCGCCATGGGCTTGCACCTGGAAGAGTCATCTTGGTGTATGTGCAGGAATGTCGCTTCAACTTGATTTATTGTAATCAGGGGCAAGTTGAGCATTCACCTGTGGAATGATGACTCGGGCGGGATTTGGTATGTGTGGTGGCGTTGGGGGTTTGGTTGCATACATCATCGCTCTTGTATGGAAATAATGTGCGGAGGGGGATCGTTTGCCACTGCCATTCGTTGGTAGTAGCGGTAGGTGATGGCCGAGGCTGTCTTTTCTGCACACTGCTGTTGACTTTTTGTACAAAAGAAATGCAATCAAATTGCACTAGGGTTACATCGCGACCGGTTATGAAGCCGCTCGCTGACCAGCCCGCACATGATAGCGTTGTGCCTCTTTTTGAGTTGCTTCGATCTGTAATTGTGTAGGGCGGGGTGCAAGCGATCCCTGCATTTTGCTGTGATAGTGCCATTTGTTATGCCAATACAACACAGTGCCCACAACTCAGAGTAGGCGCAGCGGTTTGCAGAGCTCCAAATCCCTAAGGAAGCGCGAGTATGCGCATTGTTGCAGCCTCAACGGTGCTTCGATGTCGTGGAGTTACCTTCCGTGAAAGGAAAGGCCGAGTGTCGCAAGCCCGGATTGGCGCACTTGTTGCATGTATCCCTTCACTGCGTGATGAGGCGTTGGAGAAATGATACTCCAGTTGGTAAGGCAAAGCGACACGAGCACTTTCGCCCTGAACTCACGGAACGACCGCTGGCCAGTTGAAGGGAGATTACAGTGGGGATTTGGATGGGGTGGGGAGCAGGGAGGGAAGAGATCAGACGGTCGTGTAGTATGATGTCTGCATATCAGGTACCTTACTCCTTTTACCCCTCCTCATCATGCAACTCACCTGCCTTTTCCTCCCCTCCTTTACGCATCCCTTAGCGAAACTCCTAGAGGCGAATGTGTTTACCCTCCTTCCCCCCCTCTCCTTTCCCTTGTCCCTCCACCCCATCCTCAACCGGCCCGTACCTTCCTACCCTATCACTGTACACAAGCCGCCTCCAGAAGCAGCAATGCAACGCTTCCACTCTTTTGCACCCATGATAACTCAATAATGTCAAAGAAGAAACGGTTAGCTGGAACAGCAAAATCCCTAATTGTATGGCATCTGGTGTTGCGGCTGTGTCATTTGTCATCGTAATCAGGCTATATAAAGCTCGCACATGTTATTTCATCGGCTGTATTGTCGTTACTACCATGCAAGGACGCTCAGCTATGACCAGTCAACCTTTTTGAGGCTATGCCCAGTGATCAACGAAATACGTGTTCATTGCCTCGATTCCCTCGAACCCTGAATCACCATTCACCCTGAAGGACCTCGCAATGCTCCCACACCTCTTTCCCTTCTTCTCCCGTCCCATCATCTTGATGCACGGACCGCACAGATCACAGAAATTGACATAGTAGCACACCAGATTACCATTTGGGGAAAGGGAGTGAATTTTCTTAATTACCAAAAATACACTACATAGTAGGGAGTTCACTTGCTAGTTAGGGAATGAGAGGGCAGTCAGGGCGGCGCCTCTCTCTATCACGCGCCGCCCCTCACATCATCATCACGTGCCCATACTCGTGCTGCGCCTGAGGAACGGCCCCGACGGCGCGGCCGCCACGACCGAGGGCGACGGTACTTGGCTGTCGTCCATCGCCTGTTGCTCCCGCGGCGTCGCTAAGCTCGCGAGCCGCCCAAAGGAGCCCACCCGCGCCAGCTGCAGACCCGCGTTCACCACGTTGTCGCGCACCGGCGGCGCTGAGGACTGGAACAGCGGGTTGGAGGGGAACGCCGCGCCCTCCTCTGCACCCTGTGACCCCCCACTTCCACGCGGCTCCGCACTCCGAGCGCGAGCTACGCTGAAGCCAGGAGGGGGGGGCACCCCCGTGGGCGCACTCCCGCCCCCCTCAGACACCACCTGCTGCTGCATTATTGGGGCCGCACTTCTGCGGGAGAGGGAAAAGCTGCGCGAGGGGGGCTGCTGCACCACCACAGCCACTTGTTGCTGTTGTGACGGTTGCTGTGCTTGCTGTTGCTGCTGCATTATTGGGGCAGCGCTGCGACGGGAGAGGGAGAAACCCTTTGAGGTGGCGTCCTGAGCGGTTGTCACGGCGGACGGGGGCAGCTGCTGCTGCTGGTGCTGCATGACGGGAGCGGCGCTGCGGCGGGAGAGGGAGAAGGGCTTGGAGGCGGGGGCGGCGGCGGCGGTGCGCGGGGCGGAGTTGCGGCCGAGGGAGAAGCCGGGTGGGGGCGCTTTGAGGGTATCCGCTGCATCCTCTGCCCTCGCCAGCTTGAGCTGCTCCTGTTGACAGTCGAGTTTGGAGGGGAGGGGGGGAAGTCAGAGGGATGAGAGAGGATGGAGGAGGGCGCTCGGATGACAATTAGGGCTTTTATGAGGAAAATGTAAATGAGAAGATTACTAATTTGAACAAATATGCAAGCCTGGTCGATAGTGTGTATATTGTGTGGCATGAGTGTGTGGCCGTGGGTGCGTGCGAAAATGTTTGTGGTTTTCTGTGTGCGTGCGTGTGTGTGTGTGTGTGTGTGCGCGCGCGCGCGCATGCGTGCGTGCGTATTTTTATGTGTGACTATGTGTGTGCGGGGGGGACTTGCGAATGGCTACACAAAACGAAAATAATGTGCCCCAAATTAAGGGCAGGAATCTCATAAGCTTCACTGACCCACCGAATAGGACGCTACGTGTGGTTTTTAAAATCATAACCAAAAAGTCATACAAATCCAACATCACATGACACATCAAACATTTGGTTTGCAGCACGCGCCAGATCAATACACTAATGTGATGGAGACGCATGGACGGCGTGTCGTGTGGTTCTTGGGGCTTGTCCTTACCTGTCGCCCAACAATGGAGAGCAGAAACTCCTGCTTGAGGGCGAGGCGCTGCGAGGGGCTGGGGTCCATCACCGCACCGCCCTCGCACGACGCTCCGTTGTCCGACACCCCGCGCGAGCTGGGCTCCGCATCGTCGGCCTCGTAAAACACGTTATTCTGGACCTGCGCCGCCCGAACCGACCCGCGTCGTAGTGAGAAATCGTGCGCATGTAACAACTCGCAGTGCAGTGGGGGGCAACGGATGAAATGGAGGTGACTGACACTTTTGGGTTTGAATGCGTGTCAGTCTCTGTGAACACTTGCTTCCAACGTGCAGACGGCGGATGGGGTCAAATATTAAGGTCTAGTTATAATGTAACAACCAATTTAAAAGGAATTCCTTATCTATGGAAATCCAATCATGCTTTCGTGTGTCTCTCACTAGTATCCAGTACCGCGTTAATGTCATTCCATACAAGTTGTAGCAATGAATGGCAAATCACTCTTTTCCTGTGTTAATTCTTGAATCAGGTTTACACTGTTCACATTCGTTGAGAGAGGGGAGGGAAGCACCTGTGTGAAGCTCTGCCCGCTCTCTGCGGCCTGCAGTGCGAAGTCGCCGTCCCCGACGGCTGTGGGAGCGGCAGCGGCGGAGGGTGAGCAAAACATGACAGCATAGCGAAAAGTACATTTAAATCACACAATCAAAGCATAACAATATTTAATTTACAAACTCTACCAACAATCTGAATGGCCCAGTCTTCGCTCCCCACATGTCCGCGTGACTATAAAACAATATAAACCACCCAAATAAGGAAAACCGTGCTCCAGATTGTAAATGCACAAAACAAGTAATTGCATGCACCGGGTACTTGCAACGCCAACACATCTTATGCCCAGTAGCAAAAACTCAGGGTTAACAAGAAATGACCCAACAGCACCACCCTATCTGAATATGTAATCAATGCACTTCTCCCTATCCGAAATGCAAGACCCTTTCTCGAAAGGCATTTCGCCCTTGACCCGTATTATAATCATAGCATACACATTAAATGCTACAGAGAGGGGGGAGGTACCTGGAGCGCCGCCGGCCGCCTGCTGCACCACCGCCTCCTCCGTGTACCGCCTCAGCTGCGCCGAGTACATCGCGCCCATCAGCTTCTGCATCGACCGCTGCTTCCTGTGCGCGTGCGCGTCCACGTGGCCGCCCGCCTTGGGCGGCGACTTGTCCAAATGCGCGTCGATGATGTCGTCGATGAGGTGCTCCGCGTGCGCCTTCCCCGGCGCCACCCCCTCCCCAAACTCCGACTCGTCGTCGCTGACGTCCTCCTGCAGGTGCGCCGTGTTGAGCATCGCCACCGCTTCCAACGCTTTCGCCAATTTCGGCTGAATGTGCGTCTTTTGAGCAAACTCGAGGACGGACTTGGGGCAGTGGCTGCCCACGGTGGAGGCGAGCGCGTACACGGGCAGTAGATTGAAGGAGCACCTGGCGGGAAAAAAAAAAAAAAAAAAAAAAAGTGAGTGATGTATGTGTTTGTTTGATACCCTACCTTTCTAAAGACCCTCACGTGAAACCCTAAGATGGGAAGGGCTGTGGGGGAGCGCTCTCACCAGAGGAGAATGAACAGATTTGTGGTGACCTCGAAAATGACGGTGGCCGCTGTGAGGGGCGCATCCAGGTCGTGCTTCTCGTCGAGGGAGCCAAAGACGGGCAGCAGGTAGCCCACCGGCAGATCCTAAAGCAATCGCCACATAATTGTAATCAAACGTCACCTCTACACAATATAAGCTGTGCAATGAAACATTGATTACAAAAAATGGAAACCACCAATCAGGAAATAACACAAATAACCTGACTCAGCCCATTTGTACAGTAAATCAAGTGACTGGATATCCTACTACATAAATTTGCTAAAATCTGTCTGTCTCTCTGTCTGTCTGTCTGTCTGTCTGTCTGTCTGTCTGTCTGTCTGTCGGTATGTCCACTCATCATCAGCTCGATTGGTATTTGATTCTACAAATGCGATATTCTTTATTTGGAAAAAATATCGACTTGGTGTATAACGCACTTATTGGGATTGGGATTTGGATATGTCTTTAACTACTGCGCATCGCTACGCTAGGTACAGGAGCATAATTTTTGTGATTACAAAACATAGAGTGACACACACAGGGTGTGTGTGCATAATTACAAGACATACAAAATCATCAGAGAGAAGAACGTGTGTGTGTGTGTGTGTGTGTGAGAGAGAGAGAGAGAGAGAGAGAGAGAGAGAGAGAGAGAGAGAGAGAGTGTGTGTGTGTGTGTGTGTGTGTGTGTGTGTGAAAAATAAGTTGCACGACTATGGGGATCCATGGATTATCTTAATGATTAAAAAAATACAGCGTGAGAGACATAGGGTATGTGTGTACATGATTACAAGAAATACAAATAACTACCGGCACAAAGAACTATGGGCCACTCGTAACATTTACTTTGCTAATTCATACAATTCAATAAATTTTGTTCATTTGCAATACAGAGAGGGGGGAAGGGGGGCCGCCACGCACCAGCCAGACGGTGAAGATGGAGAGCGCGAGCTGCATGGACATCCCAAAATAGACGATCTGCAGGAGGTGCAGGATGATGTGCGGCTTGCCCCGCCAAAACAGGCTCGCGCTGTCCTGATACTTGTACTTGCTCTCCATCCAGTCCCGCCCACCCTTACCCGCCGCGAAGCGCAGCGCGCTGCCGTCGATCTTCATATTCTTCCACTTCCCCTTCCGCTTCACCCGCACGTTCATCCACCCCTCACCCCCCTCGCTCTCCGTCCCAGACTCCTCCCCCGCCGCCGCCTCCCTGTGCCGGTGACGCTCCGACCGCGCCGTCTCCGCCTCCTCCGACTCGTCCTCCTCCGGCAGAGTGGACGGCATGTTCATCTCCGGCAGCGGCAGCGGAGGCACCACCACCGCAGGGGCAGAGGCAGTGACAGGGGGCGCAACCACCGCGCCTTCCTCCGCCGCCTCTGCGACGGGCCCGAGCGCTGACTCGCTGGCTTTCGAGTAGGAGGACAGGTCGCTGCGCGGCGCGGCGGGTGCGGGGCCTTCGTCGTCGAACTTGTGCTTCAGCCTCTCTGCCTCTGCGATCACAATAGAGATATTGCATGTTAGACAAGAAAACAGCGCAACAAAAAGAATAAACAGTTGTGAATGGAAAAGGACGGGATGATTACAGCGTAGACGGCGGGGAATGACAAGGCAAATGGACAAGGAGAGGGGCAAACACAAGATTGACAAGAAATCAAACGAGACAGAAGAAACTTAAGGAAAAGTAACGAGCCTGACAAGAAAAAAGAAAGAAGAGACGGCAAGAAATGAGACACAGGAGAGGAGATAAACGAGACGGCAACGGTGCGAGAAGAATCGAGCCGAGCAGAGACGGCATGGGACGAAAAAAACGAGATACACAGGTAACAGAAGTGACAATGACAAGTGATAACAATACGTTCAGAGAAGATATGGGGAAAGTGGCGAAAGAAAAAAGATAGGGCAGAATAGCGATGACTCTTCGGAGGAGATATCACAAAAGACGGGAAGGCGAAACAGAAAGGTGAGCTTCATAATGACGACAAGGCACACCGAGCTGGGAATCGTGACGATGACGATATTGACAGGACGACTAATAATATGAAGGTCGGAGTCGGTGGGTTATACCTATCTCCGTCTGCCCCTCCGCCGACGCCGCCCACGCTTGACGCGCCTGGTGATTAAACACGAGCATCACACTCGACAGCTTCGCGCCCAGCACCTGAGACGAGAGCGGGCAGAAAGCGGCATCAGCAGCGAGACAACAGTGAACTAGCAAAAGGAAGGTTACCGCAAGTCCTTTCCAATATTAACTCGGCAACACAGTTAAATCATTGCTTTCATTCAGTTTTTCGTCTGAATCGGTAGTTTCTGGGAAGGGGCACTGACCAGCGCCAGCAGCAGCATGAGGAGAGGGACCCAAGTGGAGACGTAGGTTTCGGGCGGGAGGGCAATCCACAGGAAGAGGATCATCCACATAAAGCTGTTCACCTGCGCGCGACAATAAAAGGATACTATTAAGGTTCATGACACAGTTTCAGTGCACAGGGTTTTGGCTTGATAGGGCAGAGGGAGGGCGACGCACCCCGACCATACTGGCAAACTCCTCCTCCATCGACTCCTTCACAAACTCGAGAAAGTCAAAGTCGTTGTCCAGGCCGAGGTTCTGCAAGAAAATGTGGCGCATCACGATGTACTGCTCGCCGTTCACGGAGTTGAACTGCACCACGGAGGGGCACACCCCGTCAGTCACAGCGCTGGAATAATGCTGCCCCCCATTCTAGCCAAATGCAAGTATAGGCAAAATGGAAGCCCTGAGTAATAAAGAATCGACTTGACCGGGAGACTACCTTCCAACCAATAAAACCAATTATCAATGTTTCCTGATATAAATCATATAACGAGGTTACAATGATTCAACTGGTGATGACATGCTGTTGCTTGCGCATCAGCAAAATCTTGCCTAGCAGAATCAAGCAAATGTCTTCTTAAGTTGTTTACGTAGAAATAATTAAGAGGGGGAGGGGGAGTACCATGAGGAGACTGGCGACGCCATAATGCGTGGCAATGTTGCTCGTGGCGCGAGTGGTGAGGTGCGCCACCGCGCGGCGCTTGTTACGACGGTACTGTGCGCCGCAGCCACTGAACTCGCCGTCCAGGTGGCTGACCAGGCCGGGGGACTGCTGCGCGCGGAGCTCATGCTTGCGCCACAACGACACCTGAGCGGCAAATAATCGGGCAGCTCGTCAGTCAGCCATTCCCCGGCTGGTACTACAAGTTCCTATGCATACTTCGCATGAATTCAAATCAACCACAATTATTTTCGTCTCGAACCCTCCATTCTCTTCTTCTGAATCCCCTGCCTACCATGAAACGGGTCGCACATTGTAAACCTTTGCTCTCCAACATTTACCGCTCAACTCGCACCCCTTTCTCCCTCTTTTTTCTCGCTCTCTCCCTCTCTTTTTCAATGTCTATACCTCTTTCCAATTGCCTGCGTTCTCCTCACCCCCATACGCTGGTACCCTTTCACCCTTCACACTCTATCCAGTTCTCCCTCCCTGTCCCCTTCCTCCAAGTGCTGGCATCAGGGTCACGTAGACAGTGCATACCTTCCACAAGCACAGAATGAGCACAGTGCAGGAGTACAGAATCTGCGTGGCGGCCACAAGGAAGAGCATGATGTGCACTGCGTGCAGCACGCTGACGGGGAACAGCTGGCTGGTACCCGCGGGGCAGGGGCCGTAATCATCGCCGGGTGCCAGCAGCTGACGGCCACTTCACACACGCGCGCGCACACACATAGAAATGAAGCAGGTGAGTCATTGTACGTCTAGGACAAATACCCAGCAATATTGAAGGGGGGCAGTGTGCAAGTATTACTGTGTGTGTGTGTGTGTGTGCGAGAGAGAGAGAGAGAGAGAGAGAGAGAGAGAGAGAGAGAGAGAGAGAGAGAGAGAGAGAGAGAGAGAGAGAGTTTGTGCGTGTATGTGTGAGAGAGGGTGTACGAGTGACCGCGAGCGAGTGAGAGAGTGTGTGTGTGTGTGTATGTCTGTGCTGGCGCACGCGCACGTGTGTGTGTGTGTGTGTGTGTGTGTGTGTCTGTACGTGAATGTGTGTGTGCTCGCGCGCGTGTGTGTGTGAATCTACTGAAGTAAGGGGCCGCTACCTACTGCCTGCCCGCTCCCCTTCCTCTAGTAGGTGCCTGTATGCGGCGGGAGGCGGATATCCGTAGGGTGTTGGCGCGTACTCCCCCTCCGCAGGGTAAGACGAGGGGTAGCCCTCCCCGGCGTCCCCTCTTTCCGAGAACGGCGGAAAGACGGCGTCCATTTTTGGTGCGCTCACACAAATCGCGGCCAGCGCATCTTGAAAACCTGTAGATGGAAGCAGTGGACGACGGTTAGACCGACAGCTGCAGCAACAATGCCGACTAATACATACCGTCCAATTGCGAACACAACTCAAATAGTAAGAAAACGGAAACCAGTATGAGTAGAACTCGAGATAGGGAGTCCGCAGAACGTCGACCCGCTAACACTTTCGTGCATTCTTTCTATCTGGAGTGCCTAATATGAATAGCGATACCATGCGGAAAGGGTTCCTAACCTTAGCAAAGTAGTTGCCTGTTGCTTGAGTTGGTTAAACAACGGCAGTATCTACGGCTTAAAGTTTTCGCATTTCAACCATAAATATACCCGGCATGCCACGTGTATGCTCAGGCACGGGACGGCTGAGCGACACTGTCGGCATTGATGAACGTGTAGCCTCATGTGACGGACGTAAGACGGCAAACGTCAAGCAGCGCTACTCTCGCGTATCGTGCCGGCCCAATCCGAGAGAGTGGTAGCAACCAAAGTACTACACCGCTACGACAGGTGTCCTTACGGATTAAGCTATGGCTATAACGAAGCGAGTGGTTATGTGGGGAGCTTGAAAAAGACCTGTAAGCAGCAGCGATATGATGCCGACCAGCAGCACCTCCTCTTTCAGCGCTTCGTAAATGTGGATGAAGCCGATCTTGTCGCGTTTCATGAGAGAAGTGATGAGCACGTGGTCGCCTTTGGTCAGCAAGAAGGACACGACAACGAAGCCGAGGAAAAGCAGGTCCACGCGCCAAGAAGGCACCTCCGCGGGGCTGGGCCCAGCTGCCATCTTAGTCTCGGGCGCTTCTCTACAGTGACGGGCTTCTCTGCAGGCAGCAAAAGCAAGGGCAAAAAGTTTAAAACTCGTTGATGTTGGATGTCGCGATGTACTTTCCTGTCGTTAAGAATCTTAGCTCGAATTCTATCCTAGCAGCGACCGCCAGCTTCGTGCTTCTTGTCTCTAGTAAAACGTATAGAAAGGTGCCAAACAATGCAACCATGTATGTATCTAAAGTGCCGGATACGCGAGCCCATATGACGTCCTTGCGGGTACTGCGACGAGCCTGGGCATCGGCCGACAACGGTGGGTGGCCCACCGCGGCACCCGTACTTGTTTTCTGAGGTAGTTACAGCTGTACGACTTTTGCCGACACAAAGATTAAACCCACCTGGCCTGCGACGGTGGGTACTCTCCTTGTCCTGGTGGAAATATCACAAGCACCGCTACCAGACAACAATACAGATGCCTGCACCCAAGACTGTTTTTACAACAGAATTGCCGCGCGGGAGTCCAAGCTTGAAAGCGCGAGTGCTCTGTCAGCGCTTGACCGGCAAGCACTCAATACCGGCGGCAGGCGAAGCGACGCGGACAGACAGGCAGGCGCGCCGACTAGCGATATAGAACTAATATGTGTGAAGAAAATATTTTGTAAATCAAAATCATTGCATCGTCGCCGTCCGCGTGAGGCGGGTCAAATCTTAAGAGATATAAGGGCCGTATGAGCCCCACAAGGCTCTTGTTCGTACAGTGTTCGTACTTATCGTACTCAACCGTACACCATCCTGGCGCCACGAATCACCCGGATCTGCGGACGGTGTTCAATCCAGTGGCACCGTCAGACCTCGCGGAGTCACGGAATGACGGTGAGAAGTCCCGATGCGACGAGGGTAAGCATCCGACGGCCCAGATGAAAGCTGTTTTTCCAGCGCGACAGCATGCCCTTCCACGGATGCGACACACGGCGGCGTCTGCGCGGCGTTGAGGGTATTCCACCATTGACCTAACTACGGGGTTCATGCAGGAGTAGACTCTAAACACTAATTATTTATTTTCTTACAAAAAACGAGTGGAAACCACCAAGCAACAAGGAAAACGAGGAAAACCCCACATGCCTAAGCCCGAGGAACAGGAAGGCGTGCCACAGCATCAGCACTGCCCTCTTGCAAAGCATCGCCAAGATAAGAATCCAAATTACCATGAAGAGCACTAGAAAGACGTTGCAAGAATTCTCGCCGCAATGCCGCACACCCCCCAAAAACCATCGAAAGGGGACATAAGTAGATCGACGAACGAAATGATGCATGCGGACATAACTCTCAGAACGCAATTAACGAGAGTCCGATGAACCCATGCCACGGGAGCGACGAATTGCCACTAAAATTGTCAAGCAGTACAACAATAAAGCAGTATACCAACTCAACCGCCATAGGCGCCGACCGGCCCCCATCCTCGAGAGCGAAGGGATTGTAGTCATGGAGTAAGTGAAGCGAAGGCGTGTCGAGTAAGGCGGAAGTGCGGAGATCCGCATCGGAGTTCGCCATGCTGAGCTCCCAATACAAGACTTCCTGGGAGTGGGATGCGAGCGCCTATCTAAGGGACATTGGTGTTCGTGCTAGCGGTTGTGACCGTCACATCAATAACAAGACGGTGTGGGGCCATGAAGTATAACCACACCACATCTCCATGTCGATCTCGAGAAGCTCCCGACCAAATACGGCGGACCTCATGCCGCAGGTCCCGCTTTGTTATAGCCCCCGCTTCAAGGATGAACTCTTCAAGCACGTGGACAACCCGATGGTGGAGTTGAATGACATACCAAGAGCACGGGCACCGGGGGATGTGGTCCATAAGCATAGCTTTTCTTTGTCTTAAGAAATGCTTCTTCGGTCTTCAAGACATGGAGTACTTGGGCTACGCTGTGTCGTTGGGTAAGGTTTTAGTTGCGACTAACATAGTCAAGGTTGTAAACATTTGGCCAGTCTCTACGACGCAAGAGGAAGATCGCAGCTTCGTGCAATTTTGCAACTTCTACGCGAGGTCCATCCATCGTTTTAGCGATTTTACGGCTCCATTGACGGACTTATTGCGGAAGTCCTAGCCACAATGTGTGTTAATTGTGGTAGACCATTTGAGTCGAATGGCCCATGCTTTGCCGTGTATATACACAATTACGTCAAAGAAAACTGTGACAATTTGTTTTACATGGATTCTACATATTACACGGACCGCCCCGAGTGTTGGTCATTGATTGCGACCCGAAATTTGTCATTGGCTTCTAGCGGACGCTTTAGAGACGCTTTGGAGGACTGGGACGCGAATCAACGTATTTTCTAATCGATACCAAGAGACCTAACGGAGCACGTCAACACCACTTTTCAGAAACTACAACTATGTTTATGTTGCTACGACGGATCGAACTAGACAGTCTTGTTGCCCCAAATGGAGTTTGCGTACAACGCTACTCGTGCACCCGGAATAGAGCACACAACGTTCGATGCAAACTAGGAGCTTTTCCCTGAGGAGCCGTGAAACATGTTATTCAACATGCGACTTCCAATTCCGGTTTCACATGACGCAACGAAGTGTTTACAACAAGGGAGTGGATCCAACTAGAAAAATAGGGTTCAAACCCACGAATCTTTAGTTGATCCGAAACCACGCGTGTAATATTCGTACACATTTCGTGGTAGTTTCGGGTTTAGAATTAGGGCACGTTTGCTCAGAAGGATCCGGATCCACTCGTTCACATCAGTTACGCGAGTTGCACACTCTAATGTCTTACAATTAGACAAGGATGGGATGCATGCCAGTACATAACCGCCAACGTCCGCACGCTTTGTTCGCGGAGACAAGTGATAGTTGTTACAAACAATCGATTTTTGCGGGGACATCCAAACATGAAGCTGCGATATCTTTTGCTTGGTACTTTTACTATCGAAGAGCTGTTCGGAAAGCACAATTAAAGACCGAACGTATCATCGACAGTACCCTAACACCCGTTGTTTCACGCAATTTTTTTGCGACTCTGCTCTAAAGCTTTACTTCGTCCATCTGTCGCAATCACGATGCCAAAATATTACGACGAGAAGTTCGACGTCTCGCACATAATATTGAAAAATATTGAAATATTTTACTCCAATACCAGTAAAACCGGTTGCAGTCTCTGGCCCCCCCCCCTTATGCTATGCCTAGCTGGACTTAGAAGCGTGAGGTAGACCGTTGAACCACTAATCCCAACCTCTCCAATGGCAGTAATGATACCGTCTAAAACATACCCGTATCCATGTATTTATTATTTTCTGATCTATACGTTGTTTTTTTTGGATACAGTATGAAATAAAAAGTGGCGCTAGTGTCCACGATACGATACGATACGTGGCTTGCTCCAGCCGCTGCGGGGTCGCTGATCAGCAAGGCTGTTCAGCTTGAGCTGGTCGAGGCGAACCTGCCTGACCTCGGCTCCTGTGCGACTCCAGTCGTGTCGGAGCTTGGGGGGAAAAGCAGGTGAAAAACCCCCTCGCATAGGTCGTCGTCGGTCCCGCCTCGATCCGTGCTCAACCCCGCCCGAGGTATTAGCCGCTCCTCTCGACGCAGCTCGCCACCTACCCGAGTCTTCTCTCCTCCCGCGGGGGCTGAGAAGAGAAAAGAACTAGGATGCAGACGGTGTCCGGCTGGCTCTCCTGCCCCCGAGCCAGATTTTCTCCTGTCCCCTGTCCTTTTCCCGTCTGTTTCCAACACCTATCTGATCGCGCTGTGGCCGTCCGTGCCCTCCCCCGGTGGTTTACGTTGTTAGGGGGCCGCCTTTACGAGCAGTGTGCCGTTACGATAACCCTAGGCACACTGCCTAAGGCAGCTTGTTGATAACCGGGTACCGACTAGGGAAGGGGTTGGAAGAACACATGGATCGAGTCGCCGGTCCTCAAAAGATGGTGCTGGGTACGGGAATTTTTCCAAAAACCCCCGGTATTGGGCTTTTCCGGCGGCGGGCGATCCTAATGACCGCCGCCGCCAGACCGTGCCGCTCCTCCGGCTGCGACCAGCCTCCGTCCTGCGTAGCATCATGCCTCGCCCCCAGGGGAGACCTAAGGCTCTCGCAGGGCTGGCGACTGCTAGCGAGCGCCGGCCCTAGCGCTGCTTCCCAGCTGTCCGCCGCCAACTCCAACACCCCCGTCCCTCCGCTGATCCGTCCGTACCCCTCTTCGCCAAAAAATATTTCGCAAACGCCGCCCCCGCCCCATCGTCGGGAGAGTATCTACGAGTATTTAATCGCGGAAAAGACATATCGGACTGGCCGAGCGGGAGATCCCTGTGCTGGTGTACGGATATTATGTTTTTCCAAAACCCTCCGTACATGGCTTCCCGACAGCTGCTGATCCCGCGGATCGCAGCTGTCGGTACCTCGTTCAGCCCCCTACCGTGCCAGGCATGGCACGGCTATGGGGTTACCAGCGCCCACCGCGTGGAGGTAGAGGCAGGTGCCGACGGGCCTGCGAGCGCACCCCCCTCCGGGGCCGCCGCCGCTGCGCCGCCGGCGGGCGCCGTCGTGCACATATCTCATATTTGCACTAACCCACTCGATGGTTGGCATAGAAAATATTTGTTGTTAGATATTCATGACGCACTTCAACGATGACGACATTCCACATATATGGCACTAATTGAACTCGGTCCACCGTACAAAGGCGTTTCCAGATTTCATCGGGACGCCCAAATGGCACGCATTTGTCCGGACTCCGGGGTACAAATAAATAGCAACGACATAGATTCGGCAACGGGTTTCATTTTCGGGCATCCTAAATGGCCTCTTAGACTTCGCCACCCACGTCGTACATATCCGGTGCATGTGATTGCGTTGCACAGCCGGTAGTGGCATACCACGGGAGGTATCGACCTTATCTATACGCTTGGCGCATGCGAGAACTCCCCCCAGTTTCACCTATATTGAAAAACAAGGTGTGAACATTTTCGACACGCTGACTTAATACGTCAAAGCTAATGCACACGGGGTCGAGGATAATGCATTGAACGATATTGACCGTCTACTAAAAGAGAAGTAAAAAGCTATACACAAAAACGCGGAACAAGGTTGTCAAATTGCAAGAAATAACATAACTTGAGGTCGGCCACCGCGCTTTTGACGAGATGAGGGCCATGCAGTCGACGCAAGTGGTTCCGCAGGCTGGTGGTGTTGCATGCCGACAAGCTCTTGTGGCAGCAATTATACTTGATTGCGACCTTTGCTCTCTTACTCGCCAAGTACTTCGATCTGAAGTGCGACCAAACACTTTATACACGGACGTGTTTCACCTCTGCTCTCCCGTCCTCGACGATGATGAGAGCGCCGACTAGCGATACGTCTTGGCCGAATGCAGTCTTTTGACTTTTGACATGCCGGTTAGCGGATGCGGGACAACAATAGAAGCAGATTCCCCCGCTGCGTCTCTAGATATTCCATGCTCGTCATCACATGAGCGTGACTTTGAATAGACTTGTGTGACGGCTAGGCTACGCGAATCTTGCAAGTGGGAAAGCATGCTCGAGTGTATCGCTCCGATCGGCATGCCTTCCCAACGAATCTCGTGGTGGGGGACTACCAAACGAAAAAAAACAACCAGCCATCACAACCCCAACCACGCAGAAATCCATACTAGAGGAAACATAAAAGTGATTATTGGAAGGGCGCAGCGAGCCTTTGGAAGCGTACAGGAGAATCAGTGATTGTTGTTGAGACAAACTATGTCGGATGCGGCCACGTCTCCGCAGTGTCGCAGAATTTTCGAAATTAATCCGTTGTCGTAGGGACTGTGTGGCGACGGCTAACGGGGGAACAATGGCGTTTTGACGATGGTTGTCCAGCATTTGTATCGTCGTGGCAACACTCGTCTGTTCTCATCCCCCCAGTGTAATTTAGACATTTGTAAGATCAATGTTATGGTAAATCTGGCGAGGCGCGTACAAATGGCGGGTAAAGAGTTGGAGTCGAGGGTATCCGTATTGTATAGCATTTAAATTTGTAATGCAAATATGGCTCAACTGCGATAGTTGATTTGAAACCGACACACATTGCACAGTGAAACTGGCATGCAAGACATGTCATAGTCCACGTATAACAAGCGCCATTGCATGTTGCCCGCATGTCACGTTCGTGGAGGCAACGCCTATTCCATGGCATTGACAATTAAACAAGTATGACGAAATTAATTGTAGATATAGGCGCGTGAGAAGCAAGAGTTGTTTCATGCTCGAAATTTCCAACTGCATTCCTCACATCCGTACCATGTACTAAGTACATATACTAAACATAGACGTGAAGAAATACAATACAAATATGATATACGCATATGCATTTTTGCGGTCAATGCTCCACAAGCACTCACGTACAATTCATTGCGCGTTGATTATATGAAGCGCTAATTCGCGGACGCATTGATTATATGGGGCACAATTTATGGACGAATTGGTTACATGAGGCACTAATTTATGGGGAAAATGATTAAATATGGGACATAATGCATGACATTATAGGGCACTAGTCATGGGCGCGTTGATTAAATGAAGCACATATTCGCAGACGCATTGATTGGATGGGGCACTAATTAGGGTACATATCATAAACACTCTACTATACATTGCGCACGGTTGTGTGTGTGTGTGTGTGTGTGTGTGTGTGTGTGAGGGAGAGAGAGAGAGAGAGAGAGAGAGAGAGAGAGAGAGAGAGAGAGAGAGAGAGAGAGAGAGAGAGAGAGAGAGAGAGAGAGAGAGAGAGAGAGAGAGAGAGAGAGAGAGAGAGAGAGAGAGAGAGAGAGAGAGAGGTTGGTATTGTTTTGATTCATTCATTGTGTACAATGTGTTTGTGGATATCTATATAAATATATTTTGAAGGCTACTAGGCAATAGGTGATTGCACATTCAGTGACGAAGCAAAACAAATGGGCGCTCAAAAATAAACAAATGTAGATCAAATAGATTCCGTGTATATAGAATGTGGTATGGAGAGCCTCCGCGCAAGCAGCTCACCCGCCCTCGCATCAACAACGCTGAAAACAAGTACACAATTTAACAGTTCTATCCATGCTGCCGCTACTACCGTTGTTGCAATTGTCTCAGGCTGCAACTTTATTTGTGGTTGCTAGTGATGTTATTTGTTGTACTTGCTGTCGTCGCTGCGGAAATACTTTACATTGTTCTCGGTGTCCTAGCTTGTGCAGTATATGTTGCACATCATGTTAGTTGCTTTTTTTATTGCTGTTTATGATGTTTTTGCTGCCGTTGCTTTCAATGGTGCAGTTGTTGTGGCTGCTTCTATTTGCGGTGGCTCGTGATGGTGATTACCGTAGTGCTATTTTCGATGATGGTGCTATTCATACCGCATTTTAAATTGTTGCAGTTGCCAATCCTTCTCTTGTTTAGTTGCTGCATTTGGTGCCGATAGTGGTACTTGGCTCTTACCGTCATTGCTTTGGTTGATGCACATGTTGGGTAATTTTATTTCCGTTGCCCTTGTAGTCTTGTGACGAGTACAGTCCTGCAATAATACATTGCATGACATTGTACATGTACTCGTCACTAATTCCAATTCGTGCTTTTCCATCGGACGGACATACAAACTTGGGTACGTCGCTACTGCAATATTCATAAGGGTACTGATGCTATTGTACGACAAGTACCTCCCGGTACGTACAGGTACGCACAGTTAATCTAACTAGCTAGAAGACGCGCCTAAGCGAGTTCTCCGATGCAGAACATGCCGCGTCGTGATTCTCCATGCTAGACGAGCCGCGTCTCTGGACAGATGACGACGGTTGGAAAGCCCTAACGCCTGACACGTAAGCGAAGCAAGCAAGCGTAAGCTAGCTGGGCAGAAACCTATTTAAGCCCAGTGCAATAGAGGGAGGTGACAGAACCATTTAACAATTCCTTTGTTCACATACAACATATACTGCTTAAGTACAACAGTGAGACATCTTCTCAACATCTTTCACCAACAACATCTTTTGTCGTCTTGCAACGTCAGAACTAGACAGATTAGAACTGATTTGTGCTAGCGTTTAGCTTGAGGAGGCTAACCGTCAAAGTCTTGTCGTTGCTGATTTGCTTGAGATTCTTTTGCCGCTGCTCTCGTTGTTGCGGCTGCTCGTGCTACTTGCGGTCGTCCCCTCGTCTTTTGTGTATATGTGTCTGCGTGGGTGGGGGTGTGCGCGCGCGCGCGCGTGTGTGTGTGTGTGTGTGTGTGCATGTGTGTGTGCACGTGTATCTGCGTGGATGTGTGTGCGTGTGTGTGTATGCGCGCGTGTGAATGTGAATGGGTGTGGAGCGACTTTGAGCTTTTGTTGTAGTTGTGGTGGATATCGTTTATGTTCTTCTAGCTTTGCTCTTTTTTAACTGCACATATTGATTATTGTCAATCTTCACATGCTGATGTTATTTGATGTTGTGAACGCACCTTATATTTGGGTTTGCGACTGAACCGCGATTAGTGTAGTTATGGCGAGTATTGTTTATACCATTCTTCTTGTTGCTTGCTTTTCTTGTTGCACATGTCGATTGTCTCCGTTGTGAATGTTGTCGATGATGGTGATTTTGTTGCTTCCGCTTTTTGTTGTTGTTGCGGCATGCTAGTAATTGAATATGACGCGGGCGACTCGTTCAATAATGCACCAAGATTGAGACCTTGATAGTGTCTCGACTAGAAATAACCTTTATAAAACTCTAGAATCTGATGCTGCGTGCGAAGGACTGTAATTCGCGTGTAACAATTATCTCCGTTCCACATGTTCCAATTTTACTTACGTGTTGTGCATTATTTAATGTTAATTTGGTGGACTCGCACTAGCCATGCGATAAACCATTTGGCATTACTTGTTAGGTCATTATTAAGTGGAGAGACCGTCTTAAATATTGTTGGTCCGTGTGATGGCGACTGTCTTTTACAAATCCGGAGGGCTATAAACTCGCAGTGCTTGTGGCACTTGCCGGAGGGACCAAAAGCATTTGTCAAATGGTATGGGACATACTAGCGAGTACTAAAAGGTTGTTTACATTGCATACATAATGGAATCGAAATGTACGTTTCTTCATCGTATGGGGTTTGTAGAATGGGGTCTAATCATATACATGGGAAAATCTTTACGAATTAGCACGTAAAGCAGTGCGAAACCAGTGGTTGAAAAAGGCGGAAACCCCCATAATATTTAAGCAAGAATATGTAAAATTTTTAATTTTCCGAAAAACTCGAAATGGGAAAAATGCACTCATTGTCCCACATTGCATAATACTTGTCACCCTGCATGAGAATCGCCGATCCCTTGTGGGATCGCGGTCCCAACGAAATCAACGGAACCCAGAAATATGCAATGCTCATGTACTTGCCTTATTCGAAACCTTAAATCACCGGAATTTTCGTGGTCTGGTCCCTCAAAAAGCCGATCCTCGTACAACCCGGTCCCTAAAAAGACATCTATTTACGATAACATTGCCTTGAAAAACTGAGCCTCGTACAAACCGGTCCCTAAAAATACGTTGTTAAACGTAATCCGGTTACACAAATCTGGAGATTTGCCGAGTACGACCCCCCTTTTTGCGGTTTTGCACAAGAATCGGAACTTGAAAAATGAAATATCCGTGGAGCCGACATCACTAAGAAATAGCCGGATCATGTCCATGCCCGCATAATTTCCGTCGTGCCGGAGAAAAAATGGGAAAGGCAAGTGAAAAGCCCCTCCTCATCACACGGCTTCTCGTCGATCCCGCCGTCGCATCTCGTAAGCCCCGCCCCAAGGTCTTAGCCGCTCCACCCGTCGCGACTTTCCTCCTACTCGAGGTCCCCCGTCACCTCGAGGGCAAGTGGGTGGGGGGGGGGGGGGGGGGGGGGGGGGGGGGGGGGGGGCGAGACAATGAGACAAAAAAGCTAGCGCTCCTGCCGCCGCAATGAAAAGCTTTCCCGGGCATTTCCCCAACGTTTTTTGTGCTCGTACACGGTCTAGAATATCAGCCCGACTGTACCCTCCACCCACCGGTTGCGCGTCCATCGAGCACCCTTGTTTCGAGAGCGAGCCTTCGCGCTTATCCGGGCTCGCAATCTCTAACATTAGGTGTGCATGTCGATAGTGGGTAGCGATGGAGTAGTGCACGGTCGCAATGGCCGGATCCAAAAAGGCCGCGGGGGTGCGGAAATTATTCAAGCCCTCCGTACCGGGATTTGCGGCGGCAGGTGATCCTTAGGAACACCCGCCGCCGCTATACCTCGTGGCTCCTCCCGTTACCACACTCCTCTTCGTTGTTGGTGTCGTGTTGCCCCCTTTCGGCCGGGTCGACGTCAACATCCTACCTTTCCGCCGCGAGCTCCAACACCCGCGTCCCACCGCTTATCCGTCCGTACCCTCCTCGCCACCACACACTCCTGAAGATATAGGCCCCATCTCCCCAACTGGAACGGTATCTTTGTTGTGTCTAGTCTTGAAAAGCATATGGGACAAGCCGAGCGGGAGATCTTGACGCCGGTGGCGCATATAAGTTCTTTTTTATTAAGCCCTCCATATTTGTTCGCGCGGATCGCATTGTTGGCCATCTGAGCCCCCTACCGTGCCAAGCTTGGCACGGCTACGGGGTTTCCAGCGCCCACCACGGGGAGGCGAGGGGATGCCGACGTGCATGCGAGCGCACCCTCCTCCGGGGTCGCCGCCGGCGGGCGCTTTTGCGTATGTACGAGAACTACGCGTTTAAGTACTCAAAATTTTCTTACAAGAAAAAGCAGTGGAGGCCACCAAGCAAGAAAAAGAAAGAAAGGAAGAAAAAACCCTAAGCCCGAGGAACAGGAAGGCATGCCACAGCATCAGCACTGCCTTCCTGAAAAGCGTCGCGGAGATAAGAACCCAGAGTGCCATGAAGAGCAGCAGAAAGACGTTGCATGAATTCTCGTCGCACATCCCCCAAAAAACGCCGAAACGGAAGAGAAGTAGATCGACGAACAAAATGCTGCATACGGACATAACTGTCAGAGCGCAAGGAACGAGAGTCAGCGGCCCCCATGCCAGGGAAGCGACGTACAGCCACCAAAATAGCCAAGCGATCGACCAACTCAGCCGCCATCGGCGCCAACCGGCCCCCATCCTCCATGGCGAAGGGGTAGTAGTCATGGACCGACTGAACCGAAGGCGTGCCAAGCAAAGCGGAAGTGCGGAGGTCCGCATCAAGTTTGCCTTGCTGAGCTCCCAATGCAAGGCTGCCAGGGAGAGGAAGGCGAGCACCTATACGAGGAACGTTGGTGTTCGTGCGAGCACTTGTAACCGTCACATCAACAACAAGATGGCGGTGCGGAGCCATGAAGTCCAACCAAACCACATCCCCAGGACGATCACGTGAAGCTCCCGACCGAATACGGCGGACCTCCAACCGCAAGTCCCGGCCCTTAGTAGCCCCCGCTTCAAGCATGAACTCTTCAAGCACGTGGACAATGCGGTCATGGAGTTGAATGATATACCAAGAGCACGGGCACCGGGGGATATGGTCCATGAGCATAGCGGCTGTTGAGCGCTCACCCGACATAAAGATGCCCGATACCGTCGACGAAGATCCATACCCGCGAGATTCTGAAGGGGCCTCATTGCACCGAGGGCATTTTCGAACATGAGCGGCGCGCTCCGCAGTCAAGCCAAGCACCCGGTGGGCTGCCATCATATAGCAATCGGATGGCACCTTGAAACTGGACTCATGTGAAGCGAAAAAGAGAGCCAAAGCCCCGCGACCCGTACCCGAAGTCACCCTCATATAGTCCGGTGGGGAAGGTCTGCAAAACGCCAAGAGGTCAAGGTAGGCCCGGGCACGAAGAATGCGCGAAATGCCCCGTTGGATGTGGCCCCCAGAATCTCCCAAGCGAGTAAGAGCATCGGGAGTCGGAAGTTGTAAGCTAGTCACTTGGGTAGCGGGTGCCACCGCATTGTTGACCGTAGATACCACCAACTCGACATCGGGCCCGGCATAATCAGAAAGGTTTTGGTTCAGTGTGTTAGTCAAAACCACAAGCTCCGATTCCGAAAACCCGCCCATAGTGGAGATAGAGTCGTACGAATTGCGCAATTGGACCGCCCACGGTAAAGTAGAAGTGGCAACATTCAGTAGTTCCTGTCGGATGAGACCGTACAAAGGACCTAGCGACTCGGACTCGTAATCAGTAATCAGGTTGGCGAGGGTCGCAGTGAATGAAGCATAGTGAGCAGGTTCGGCGTCGAGCTCGAGGGACGGTACATTAAGCCCCCCAAACTCCGCCGGGAGGGAGAGCTGTCGTTTAGCACAATTCAGTTGATCGAGTGTTTGTGCGTCCAAAGAAACGCCCAAGATTCGATAAACTGCCGCACGAACGGCCCTATCTGCAGTAGCAAGGTACGGTCGGCAGATATCTGGGGGGAGGGTGCGGAGCAAGAAACCATAGCGGCGTACCGCACACGTGATCATCAAGCGGAAAGCGGCGTGAGTCCCTCCGAAGTCCGACATAGCAAAGCATACAATCTTGTCCAAGAGGAGTTGATGAGCCTCAACGGTGTCTTGCAGCCAAGAGTGAACATAGTTCTCGTTATGAGACGCTGGAGGGCCGTCTGCCATCGAGAAATCCATCGCCAAAGGGGCTCCAAGGTTACTAGTACCCGTAACAACGGGGACCATCGCCCGTATCACCTCGACAAGTTCAAGGGCCGTATCCGGAGGTACCATGCACGAAGATTTGATTGGTTGAACATTCGAGCAGACTTTCCCCATTTCCTCCGTAGCCACCGTAATCACAGTCGGGACGAAAGGCGTTTTGATCAAATACTTGCCATCATCAGAAAAGGCTTGGATCGCCGCTGAATCCTTGCACCGTTCTCCAATATTCCGGAGGGGGGTGCTTATCGCCAGGTTGAACTACGCGTTTAAGTACAAAATAAGTATCTTACTAATGAAAAGTTTTAGGAATTTCACATGAGCGCTCTTCATGGGACAAAAACGGCGGTTGAATACGCGGTGCTCGGAATATCAAAGACCCAAATCGACGGTCACGAATACCCTTCGGAGTAAAACATCACTTTCCATTTATAGACAACAGCGCCTTGCCGGAAACCCACACCTCTCTCTAGCCACCACCAAGCACTACGTATATGCGTAAACAAATGCACATTTTGGTTGCCGAACCACCTAGTAACGACACACAAGTGATGAATAGGGCTGCAGGGGAGTGGCGTGTGTCGTTCCACTTCGCAATGAAAGGCAATAATTACGGCAGCAAGCTGAACGTGCAACTTGGTACCGAAGAAACACTCATTTCAGCTGATCACATAGCCTTGTTGAGGTCAAACATTGCAGCTACTGAAATCAGCAATCGGGGGTCTCACGAATCTACAGCCAAGGGCGTGAACTACGGTGTATCATCATGACGGCACCTGCACGCGATTAAACTGCGATCTATCATCAGCTTGCTAAGACTATCAATAGAATTGAGCCACAATTTGCATAGGAACGACCTTGCGACTCCATGCCTAGACAAAGTAAGCCCCGCCTAGGTGGTTGTTGCAAGGCAGCTTGTACGCCTCAGATTCAAAGTATTTCTTCAGCTGAGGCATCTCGAAGAACTTGTTGTGCAATGCCTGTAGCTTGGGGAACGCAGCGATGGGAGACGTGCAACCAGCCTCCTTCGCCATCTTCTCATGCTGGTCGATCATTTCTGTGGAATGGCAGCAGGAAATAAGTGAATTGCCAACATCATGATAGAACTGGCCATATCCTTGCGAGGCTTCCTTGTATGACGCCGCAATGCAGCATTGGCGTTTGCATCGTTCTAAAGCAAGGGTCATAGGCAGTTTGAAACATTCATTCATGCGTGCTTGATTGGGTACCGACCGAAAAGATGGAAGTCACTTGGCGCCGGGGCATCCCCACCGACGAAAGGCGTGCCAGTGAATTCAAGCAAAGCCTCCAGCTTGGCACAGGACTTTGGGAGGTTCACCTCCAGCACCTTGGTCCTGTGTTTTTCGTATTCGGCCTGATCACGGCACACCTTGTGGAAAGGATACACCAGACTCATCAAGGCGTTGCGAATGTCAAACACCTCCATCAGTGCCTGCCGCATGACCGCAAACACATACACACATGTTTAGTGCATATTACTTCTACATATCGGTGGCAGTGTCATCAGACGCGCCATGAATAGGAGCACTTCCTTCGCTACGTACCTGATTGTCCCTCAGCTTCGTGGCCTCGTCCTTGGGCGTAAGCCCGAGCTTGTCGCCGAGGTACGTGTAAATCGTGTTGCTGTGCGACAGCACCACGTCGCCGTCGACGAGGTAAGGCAGGTTAATCAGCGGGTTCTGCTTAATAAGCCGCGGCTTATCCTCCCCGAACCACTTGTCGGCATCTTCGTACTGAATATCCTCGTGCTCGGCATCGGCGTACTGGAGCATCATCCGCGGGGCGGCCGCTGAGGAAACGACAAAACGACCAGCAAAGACAGGCGTGAATTGTCAAATCGGCATCACCGCTGTTCTCTAGCATCGGTTATCAAAGCTCTTCGCCACAGCACTCCACAGCCAACTGAATTCAACCCCAAGTATCCGCTAGCAGGTGTATGAAACGGAATTTTTTCTACGTGAAAGCAAAACGAGCTGTCGGGTGGTGCGTCGCTTGCTCTCAATTGCGACGAGTGGGGTCGCAAGACAGAAGGCGCAGCGCGGTGAATTCATTAGCGAGGACGGAAGAGAGGGGGAGAGGGTCTCACCCAGGCCGCGAATCTTCCAATATCCGAAAGTAATCATGGCTTCTGACGGTGTTGATGAGCTGGTGGCTTCAGAATCGGGCAATGCAGACGGTGCTTTGACTTGACGGCGACAAACGTGGGAATGCGCTGCTGAGTTTGCTGAGCGGTGGTGATTTGATCTCAGTCGGCGCCCAGCCGCCGGCCCGCAAAGTGCGAAAATCGTCCCGTAGTTAGTGCAGTACTTCTTCGCGCCGGCACCGCGGTCAACTACGCGAATACATGCTGTAGCACCAGTACCGGGCAGCGCAGCCATGGTCGATGAGCTGGCAATCATGCCTGAGATGCCGCACAAACAACAGCAGGGAATGTTATTGAGTAGCGTATGTGTCTGTCTTGGCTATCCGTATAATAAGAACAGTCTTGAACGACAGAGGGACAGTGCTTCGGCTGTGCAGCAATGTGTTCTTGTTGGCGTGATGAGCGTACAAAGTTGAGCGTTGGTGGCTTATGCTGTTTCCACTGCGTTTTCGTGTAAGTAAATATTGAATGGAGTGTATCACGGAGTCGTGCCAATCAGTGCTCGTCGGATACAGGTACCCAGTACCCACCTACTGTACCCTACTGAATGTATGGGGCAATCTAAGTGAAGGCGCGCGCACTCCGCACGAATACTCGTCGGAGCCCTGATGAAGTTATGAGCGCTGTGGTGACGGTCAAGCATTAATTAAAGGATCAAACATAAATGGGCGGGAGAGCGTGGCGGGAGGAAATTCGCTGTCATAATAACTTGTTCAATACGATTTGCAGTGTAGTAGTTCGCGAACTTTGCCACCGTAGTCCGCGAAAGTGTAGTTCGCGAACAAATTTTGAAGTTTGAACGAATTTTCAGTGAGTTAACTTGGCACTCATTGAAAACTAAATGTAGCTAACATACATTGAAGAGTTCTTGGCTTGTCGACTACTCAGCTTGTGGGGTTGGAGTTTCGTCAAGAAATTTGGGAGAAGGGTTGGACTGACGAACGTGGGAAGGGAAAGGGGGGGGGGGGGGGGGGGGGCAAGAAGACAAGAGTGAACCAAGAATTTGATTTGGTCAGAAAAACTTAACGAAAAAAACGTTTTCGTTAAACACATTGCGCGTGGTGGCGACCTTAATATTCTAGTTTTAAACGAATGATTCCTAGTTTTAGACGAAGAAATGAGCGGGGTGAGAAGTTTCAAGGTGCCGTCCTATTGTTATACGATGGGATCGCACTGTGTTGGGCCTTACTGCGGAGCGCGCCTTTCACGTTCGGAAGTGTCCATGGTGCAATGAGGTTCCTTTAGTTAGGGTCTCGTAGGTCAGGCTCTTCGTCGACATTATCGGGTGCCACTTTGTCAGATGATCGCTCGACATTTGCAATGCGTATGGACCATGTTCCTCGGTGCCCGTGCTCTTGGTATGTTATCCAACTCCACGATCGTGTGACGAGTACAGTCCTGCAACAGTACATTGCAGGACATTGTACAGGTACTCGTTACGGATACCAATTCGTGCTTTTCCACAGGAAGGACGTATACTCGTGGGTACGTCGCTACTGCAATATTCTAAGGGTGCTGATGCTACAGTACGACCAGTACCTCCCGGTACGTACAGATATGCATAATTAATCTAACTAGCCAGATGACGCGCCAGAACGAGCTCTTCCATGCAGAAGGAGCCGCGTCGTGAAACCCAATGCTAGGCAGGCCGCGTCTCGAGGACAAATGACGACGGTTGGACAGCCCCAACGCCTAACACGTAAGCTAGTCTTACAGGCGTAAGTAATCTGGGCAGAAACCTGTTTAAGCCCAGTGCAGTAGAGGGAGGTGACAGAACCATTTAACAATTCCTTTGTTCATTTATAACATCTACTGTCTAAGTACAGCAGTAAAACATCTTTGACCCTTGCCTTTCGATAACATCATTTTGCCATCTTCCAACGACAGAACTGGACAGACTAGAACAGATTTGTGCTAGCGTTTAGCTTTCAGAGGCTAACCGCCACACTGGTTTCGGAGCTGGTTGGTCGACGCACGCTTTCGTTGCTCGTTGACCTACTCGACGTTGCTTGATTGTTTGAGATGGCTTCTCTTGGACCCGGACATTACGTGGTGTTGGTAATTCACGTTGGTGGATCTAAGTCGTTGGATTTGAAGCTGGTATTTCAGCGTGAGCCTCGATCTGGTAAAACCTGGTTCCCTGCTGGCTCGATATTACCTAACTAAGAGCCTGTCGATGCTGCTGTTCGAGAATTACACGAGGAAACCGGTATCATTTTGACACCAGATGATTTGACGCTGTTGAGTGGTGAACCTGTTATAGTTACACTACCTCAAGGACGACAGCTTGTCTACGTGTTCTCTGCTACTAATCCTTTCCTGTTTGCTGCGACCAACATACGCACACCTGCTTAGGTCGAACAGGCTATTTTGGCACAGTCGACAGTTAATCCGGATGGTACTTACGTCGTCCCGGAAACAGTCAACATTGACGGCCTGAATCTTACGCCCGCACAGACCGGGTTAATTCGTGCTGAGAAGCACAAGAGTGAGTTACTTCACTTTGGTTACGTGGCTCATTGGGAATTATTTTTCCGAGCAGTCCGCCAACACTCTCTAGTCATGGATTTGACAGGAGAGAGGGTGTTTATCAACCCACCCTGGGAGATAGCTGAGCAGATTGCGCAGCATTTTGAAGATTGTCGACAAACATCTCCGGCATCTACGATGGCTGTATTTGTACTACCGAAATGGGCGAAATTTACTCAAGTGACTAAACACTGGAAACTTTACCAAGAATTCCTAGCGAGGACACAACTTTTTACTCGACAGTCACTGGAGAACCCAGCGCAACAGGAGGTGGTTGCTCTAGCTCCTTGGCATGTTCCGCTGTGGTTAGTCGACGCAGATTGTGCGTTTAACGACTCAACAACATCTACAACACCTGAACAGCCAACCTCGGTACCTGTACCACCATACGACTCGGAACAGTCCATCGCTACGCTGCAACAATTTTCTTCGCCAGCTACAGCTCTACTGACTGACCTCACAGAAGCTCGTCCGTTAATTCGAACGGAGCTGACTGTGAAAACTACTGAAGGCGGACATCGAATTTCTGGATTAGTGGATTGCGCGGCGACGCTTGACTTTGTGTCAGAGGACTTTGTACGACGCTTTGCTCTACAGACTCGGAAGTCTACGACTAAGACACCAGTTCGACTCGCCAACGGACAACGTGTTACATCTACAACAGTCTGCGATGTTACTTTTGAGCTGGCTCGACATGAATTTCACCGGACTTTTTACGTTCTACGTGATTTACGTACAGTTGATTTAATTCTGGGTTTACCATGGCTTGACGACGAACATGCCTCTTTACAGTTCGGTACAACCAAAGTTTTTACACTGATGGATGGTACAGCTGTGGAAACTACACTCGAGGAACGACGCCTTGAGTGTCTGCTGCTGTCGTTTACCAAAGTTCAGAAACTCCTGCGCAAGACGCGCCGCAGCAAAGGAAGTCATGCTGAATTTTACGTAATTGAACTTACATCAGCAGCTGAACAACAGACAGATTTTCACACTGGAGAGGAGCTAACTGCAGAACAACGTGACAACTTCCGGTCGTTACTTTTCGATGACTTCCCGGAGTTACTGCAACCTGTCGACTCTCCACCTGTAAGCCGACAGTGGGATCACCCCATTGACACAACTGGCCCGATGCGACGCCAACGTCTAAACAGATTGTCACCTGCAGAACGTACTGAGCTTAATCGACAGCTTAAAGACGCAGTGGAAGCTGGTCTAGTCCGTCCCAACTACAGTGAGTTCGGCTCGCCAATTCTTTTTGTGCGGAAAGCTGATGGCTCGCTTCGTCTATGCATTGACTACCGTGGCCTTAACGAGGTTACGCGTAAAGATGCCTACCCACTTCCGAGAGTGGACGATACACTGGACGTTCTTAAGGACGCGAACTTTTACACACACCTCGACCTAGCCTCTGGCTTCTGGCAAGTTCGAGTGCGTGATCTGGACGTTCACAAGACGGCTTTTCAGACTTCTGATGGTTTAATAGAATGGGTCGCCATGCCGTTTGTACTGTGCAACGCACTAGCTACATTTCAGAGGATGATGAACGACATACTTCGCGACATTTTACATAAGTTCGTGACAGTCTACCTCGATGACGTCTGTATATACAGTCGAACTCTGGAGGAGCACCTGGAACACCTACGTCTAGTGCTTCAGCGTTTCAAGCAAGAAGGGCTGAAATTACGCCTTAAGAATTGCTTCTTCGGACTTCAAGAAATGGAGTATCTGGGCTATACTGTGTCAGCCGGTAAAATTTCGGTTTCCACAAAGAAAGTCGAGGCCGTTGCAGACTGGCCAGTGCCCAAGACGCAGAAGGAGGTTCGCAGTTTCGTACAATTCTGCAACTTCTACGCCAGATTCATACACCATTTTAGCGACCTTACGGCTCCATTGACGGACTTACTGCGGAAGTCCCAGCCACAGAAGGTTACGCTGACGCCTGCCTGTTTGGAAGCCTTCGAGACTCTCAAGTTACGGCTCATTTCCGCGCCATGCCTGATCCTTCCGGAGGTCAGCCCGGACGCGACGTTCACCGTAGCTACAGATGCTTCAACAGTGGGGATTGCAGCAGTCCTGTTGCAAGACCAAGGAGGAGGTCTTCAACCAGTGTCTTAAAGGGCGCGTAAGCTGAATCCAGCTGAGCGTGGTAACACTTACTCTGCGTACGACTTAGAAGCTTTGGCCGTATGCGAAGCTGTCAAGCATTGGAGGTGCTATCTTGAAGGGTGCTCTAAGTTCCTTGTCGTAACAGACCACGACACACTGCGGCATCTGCTCAGGCAACCAAACAACAGGTTGAACAAGCGGCAAGCAAGATACCTGCGGGCTTTGCAACCGTTTGTGGGCTCGATGACACTTGCATATCGCAAGGGAGCTCTGAACGAAGCTTACCCGTTGAGCCGGCGTCCAGACTTCGTACCTCAGGCCACAGTACCCTTGTTTTCGGATGGCGAGGTTCCGTCAGCTCGAGAATTACGACGGAAGTCCCAGCTGCTGTTTGATGACGCACAGTTAAATTTACTGACTGTAGACGTGATGCAGCTGAGCCTTGAGTTCGCTGATCTCATTCGCGAGGGGTTCTCACAAGATTCGTTTTATGGGGACGATGGTGAGTGGATGAGAGACAGTCGGATTGAAGCCAGAGACGGATACTTTTGGCGCCTCAACCGCCTTTGTATACCACAGATCTCTGAGCTCCGACTGAAGGTGATCAAAGAGCTGCACGAAAGTTCGTCAGCTGGCCACATAGGAGTTGCTAGCACTCTTGCTAAAGCACTCGACAGATTCTGGTGGAAACGAATCCGCCAAGACGTGAAAGATTTCTGTGAACGCTGCGTCGTGTGTCGACGAGCAAAGATTCTACCTCAGATGGCTGCGACTCTTGACCCATTGCCTGTTCCACCCAGACCGTGGCACACACTTGGTCTTGACTACCTTACACACTTGCCTGATAGCAATGGCTTTAACATTGTGGTGATTGTAGTAGACCATCTAACACGAATGGCCAATTTTCTGCCATGTACAGAGTCGATTACTGCCGAAGAAACTGCAACTTTGTTTTTACAGGGAGTCTACCGTTTACATGGACTACCCCGTGTGCTGATTAGCGACCGCGACCCGAAATTTGTCAGCGCCTTCTGGCAGATACTTTGGAGACGCCTCGTAACGCGTCTCAACATGTCTTCCAGTCGACACCCAGAAACAGATGGCTTGACAGAGCGCGTGAACAACACGTTTCAGCAGCTTCTTCGTTGCTTCTGTTGCTATGATGGTTCAGATTGGACAGCACTTCTACCGCAAGTGGAATTTGCGTACAATGCTTCGCGTGCACTCGGAATTGAGCACACACCGTTCGAGGCTAACTTTGGGTTCTCTCCTGAGGAGCCTCCTGACGTGATGTTCAGCATGCGACCATCAATACCAATTTCGCAAGACGCTACAGAACGGTTGAAATTGTTACAGGACGTGCACACCTTGGTACGCTCATTATTACAGCTACACAAGGACGAGATGCAGGCGCGCACAAAACCTTCTACAACGCCACACTTTGCTAGAGGAGACAAGGTGTCAGTCGTCACAGCAAACCTTTTTCTGAGAGGACAACCAAACCGGAAACTTAGAGACAGACAGCTTGGACCTTTTTCAGTGGAGGAGCAGATTGGAAAACACGGTTACAGGTTGAAACTTCCAGCGACAGTACGCTTACACCCTGTGTTCCATGTTAATAACTTGAGACCCTGCTCTACCGCTCCGCTACGACCAGCTGTCCCAATGACTGTACCTGAAGGAGACGACGAGGAGTTTGATGTCTCACACATCTCTGCTGTGTGCATCAAGTCGCTACATGGGCGACGAGGCAAATATCTACTCTTCATGACGCACTTCAGCGATGACGACATTCCACTTGTCTGGCACCGGTTGAACGAAGTACACCGGACGATTGCGTTACAAGAATTCTTGGAGACGCCCCAATGGCGCAAGTTCGCCAAGACTCAGGCGTATATTGACTTCATGCACGCTCACCCAGCGCGCATTCCTGAGTCCTAGTAACTGCTTCAGTAAAGGAGCCAAGAACCACGGAGGTCTGCCTCGCGGCGGCCTCATTGATCTGTCAAGAGGGGGAGGGTACGAGTGTGACGAGTATAGTCCTGCAACAGTACATTGCAGGACATTGTACAGGTACTCGTTACGGATACCAATTCGTGCTTTTCCACAGGAAGGACGTATACTCGTGGGTACGTCGCTACTACAATATTCTAAGGGTGCTGATGCTACAGTACGACCAGTACCTCCCGGTACGTACAGATATGCATAATTAATCTAACTAGCCAGATGACGCGCCAGAACGAGCTCTTCCATGCAGAAGGAGCCGCGTCGTGAAACCCAATGCTAGGCAGGCCGCGTCTCGAGGACAAATGACGACGGTTGGACAGCCCCAACGCCTAACACGTAAGCTAGTCTTACATGCGTAAGTAATCTGGGCAGAAACCTATTTAAGCCCAGTGCAGTAGAGGGAGGTAACAGAACCATTTAACAATTCCTTTGTTCACCTACAACATCTACTGTCTAAGTACAGCAGTGAAACATCTTTGACCCTTGCCTCTCGATAACATCATTTTGCCATCTTCCAACGACAGAACTAAACAGACTAGAACAGATTTGTGCTGGCGTTTAGCTTTCAGAGGCTAACCGCCACAATCGGGTTGTCCACGTGGTAAACGAGTTCATGCCTGAAGCGGGGGCTATGCATGGGCGAAAATTGAATTTGGAGGTCCGCCGTCGGCCACGAGCTTCTCGAGATCGACATGGGGACGTGGTGTGGTTGAATGTCATGGCTCCACACCGTCACTTTGCTGTCGATGTGACGGTCATAAGTGCTCCCACGAGTTCAGGTGTTCCCCATATGGGCGCTCGTCTCCCACTCCCGGGTAGTTGTGGCGTTGTGCATTGGGAGAGATGGGAGCTCAACAAGGCAAACTCGATGTTGACCTCCGCACTTCATCTTCACTTGTCACGCCTTGGGTACAATCGGCCCACGACTATTATCCCTTCGCTATGGAGGATGGGGGCCAATTGGCGCCTATGGCGGCTAAGTTGGTTGATCGTTTAGCTATTTTTGTGGCATTTCGTTGACTCCCGGGCATGGGTGATGCGGACTCCTGTTCATTGCGCTTTAATATTTATGTCCGCATGCAATATTTCGTTCGTCGATCTACCTTTGTTCCCTTACTACTTCAGTTTTTAGGGGATAAGCGATGATAACTCTTGCAACGTCTTCATGTACCTTGGGTTCCTATCTTCGCGATGTTGTGCAAGAGGATAATACTGATCGAGGTTGGCAATGGCATGCCTCCCTACTCCTCACGCGTATGCTTGTGGGCTAATGTGGGGCAGGATGATGTTTATTGCTTTTGTACCTCTTTACAAATGCTCTTTATTACTGTTCCGCACGCGGTGACGCATGAAATTCGAACGGTCGTTGCACGACGTGGCGCGGCGGGTCACACCATCAGGCGTTTTTGTCAGGGTTCTTGGGCTTCGTGTCTTTGGTGTCGGCGTTGTCTCTCGGCGGCGACTTTAGCTTGGGTTGGGGTCTTGGGGTCGGGGTAGGGGTTGGACGGTCGGGGGCGGGTCGGTCACGTGTCTTGCGCGCGAAGGTAGCTCCCGAGGCGGCTTTGGCGCTAGCGAGTTGAGAATTTTCGAGCGTTATGTCGATTAACGCTCGGTATAGGTTGTCGCACTCGGAGGAGGAAACGTCCGATCGCGGTTTGAGGAAACGCTCGTAGGCGAGTTCCGCGAAGATGCGGTCAGAATCGCTCGTCTCCCCTCCGCCCTTGGTGTGTCGGATGTGGGATATCCCCACACGGGCGGCCTCCTCGAGCGCGTTGTGGGTGTGGTTGCTTTGACGCAGGGTGACGACCGCCGCCTTGAATTCCGTTGAGTCATTGGTGTAATTTTTTATGTCACCCATAGCTGATATGCTCGCCGTGCTAGAGCAGGCGGCGTAGGCGGCGTGGCATGCCGTGGCACAGTATTCTTCGAGCGTGGCGTTGTGCCGGCGGGCGGAGAGGTGGCGGTAGGTGTCACATGTAAGCTTTTAAATTTGTTGGCCGTCGAGATGCTGGGGGGGGGGTAGCTCAAGGCCCGGGGCAATGTTCCCATAGCTTTACGTCGATGTGGTAGTTCTCATCCGGCAGAGCTGTTGGGGTTACTGTCGTCGCTGGGGTTGGGGCTAGGGGTCGCACGGTAGGGTTGCTCGAGGGTCGCTCGGTCAGCATCTTTGCGCTACGGGCGTCGTGCTCCGTAATTCCACCCTTCGGCATGTCGTCTACGCCGACGGGACTGGCTAGTAAGGCTAGGGATCAGCCATCGATGCATCGTCGATAGTATCATTATCACCTGGTGATAGTGCCATCGATGTGATAGGTTGCGACATCGACATCGACACGATGGCATTAGTGCTAGCATCAATGCCATCAATTATCAAAACAATTGTAAAATACTGATTATCTAAGCCCGATGTATCGATATGTCGTCCCAAATATCGATACATCGGCGATAATATCGGCTTAAATTTCCATCGATGTCAGCATCCCAAACTATCAACACCATCAACATCGGCAATCCAAGATATCAGTACCATCAACATCGACGTTGCAAAATATCAATACCATCAACATTGACAAATTTCACTTGATCCCTAGCCTTACTGGCTAGCTGTGTGCTGACTTAAGAAAACGTATCCTACCGTCACTAAAGACAGTAAAGAGATCCAAAGTACTATTAAAGTACTACTGAACCACGAAACACGGGGATGGATCGGTAGCTCGGATGAGCAACGCCGATCGTCTTCGCTGTGGGCCTGGCCTCCCATCGAGCGCAAGACTGGTGGACAGGGCTGCCGGACGGCGTGCACCATCCACCTCTCCCCACCCGAGCCTAGCTCACAATGGTCAGTGGATCCGTAGCGACACCAGACGGTACACGCTCAAAGGCGCAGCTTCCCGGGATTTGAATTTTATCCTCCCGACAGCTACCGCGCCACCCACTTCGAAATCTACACAAGTACCCGTCAAAGTACTACGTCACACCCAGACAACTCATCGCTTACAAAAAGCTTCTTCACCGGTCGACAGCGCGCCTCATCGCGCCCCTCCGAGCGTCCGGACGTCCCTGTCCGCCGCCAACATCCAACAAACCCAGGTCCCATCAGGCCTGGTCGCGTGCAGCCAACACGTGAACGACTCTCAAAAACCAACTACAAAAGCCAAACATAACTCCTACACCCCTCTCCATCACTCGAAATCCTACTCGACCGCTATGTCTACGCCCCCTACCCCCCCCCCCACCTACAGGCAGGCCCTTCTGAAGGACCCCCCGCCGCATGGCCGCTTCATGGACCTCTACCATCCCCGGAACGCACTCGCGGGACACCCCCTGACCCCGTTCCTCACCGCACCCCAACTCATCCACCCCCAACAACTCCTGGGCACGCCACTGGACCCCCTTCCTCTCCGTCGTGGATTACAGACCCCTCTGATCCTGTCCCCCCCACGGTCAACCGAAGCCACGGGACAGGCCGACGACCTCTCCACCCGGACTGTCGACTCCCTCCTCCTCACAGGCCAGTACTCCACCACCCCCCCCACCTCGCACGGTTCTGGATCCACGGAGTCTTCCTCCCGGACCCGTCCCACCCCGACCCGATCGTGTCGGCATGCTCGTTGGCCCGCCGCTGGCTACTCGAAAGCCTACACGACCTTACCGATCTTCCCAACCGCATCCGAAATATAATCGGCAGAGAAATCGCCCAACACACACGGTGGACCGCGAACGCCACACGAACCCTCCACCCCACCTCCCCGAAATGCAACGATGTCACACCCCTGCCAGTCGAGCTCCACACGAGCTTGCAAGAGATCCACCTGACGATTCCTACCTCTTGTATAGCGGTGGGACTCCTATACCAACTGACTTCACGCCAGCGTGAATTCAGTTCAGCCGGCCCGGTGCCCCCCTTCGTCCTCTCATCCCCACCGCTCCTGGAAAAACTAAGTCAGCAGAAAATTCGCTTTCTCCGGGCTGCCTCAGCTCCAGGAGTTTCAGGCCGCAGGATGAAGATCCGCTCCCCGATATTCACCGGTATCACCGGCCAAGAAACAGTCGCCCTCCTACAGGATCTCCTCACCTCCGACCTCGCGACAGCTCTCACCTCCACAGGTTCAACCCCCCCATCCCACAACCTGTGCAAACTCGAAGACCTACCCGAGCAAGCCCAGTTCACCCTCCAGTTCGCGGACGCACTCCAGCCGCTGGACACTCCCGTCCCGATCGAGTCCGACCCGTCCTCCTTCTGGGTAAATATCCTCCACCTGCCCAATAATCCCATTCATTCACAGTCTGGACCTGTATCCCTTCACATTTTCCCCCGTTCACCCTATGAACCAGTACCCCCTGACCACCACCTTCACACCATCACCATCACACCACCCCCCGTCACAGGACACGTCCCCGGCTTATCCTGGGCTGACACCTGCCTCACCACTGTCCTAGTCCAATCCCGCCACTCACTCTCCCTACCATGCATCAACTCCGACGGTACCATTCCACCCACACACTGGTTATACACCCTCCTGTCCCAAACTGCAACAGAATACCTCACACAAAATACCCCCAACCCCACCCACCCTCCCCAACACCCCCTCAGCCTCTACCACTACACAACCCTGAAAAAATTCCCAGATGGCTCGTACTTTCGCTCCCACCCCTCCAACTCACCCACTATCACCACCAGCATCCAAGTCTCACTCAGTGCTGAAATGTACTGCATACTCATCTCCACCAACGGCACAGTCACCATCCCTCTCACCCACACATACACCCACAGAGGCACACGCATTCCATCCACCTGCACACTCAATGTCAACCCCCACCACTACTCCACCTTCGGCAAAGCCCGACTCCAGGACCCCATCTTCACCACCTCTCCCTCTCCGCCGCCCCTCACCATCACAAAAAAATTCACACTCCACCGCAACCCCCCAGCCCTCCTCCTCCAATGGACCAGACACCTCGCAGACACCCAAGTCACCAGCCAGTGGCACCTGGAGCCCTCCGACTTCCAGCTACAGGAAGACGAGGACCTCCCTCTCGACCTCTCCTCCCTCCCGGAGATTCAACTTTCCAACACCCCGGCCCTCCCAACCCACAACACATGGCCACTACACCAACCCGCAACCTCACACCCCACCTCCACCTCCTCCTACCACGCCCATCCCTCCCCCCACCCTCCCGCCCCCCCCCCGGTCCCACACCCTTCCACACACCCTTCCCCTCTCCCCATAATCACTGAAGACTCCTCCGAACCCATGGACTCCTCCGCCTCACCACCCCACCCCGTCCCCCACACACAACCCCCCCCCCACCTTCCCGTCCCCCCAAACCCCATTCACAACCTAACCACACCTCCCACCCTCTCCCAACACCCCACCCCCTCCCTCTCAACACCGCCCTCAACAGCAGACTCCCCTCCCCACACACGCCCCCCCACAGACCCCTCACTCAAACCTGCACCCCCAGTAGGGGTTACCAAACCCTCACGCCCCTCCCGCAAGCAACCCTCCCCAACCCCCCCAACTCGTGTCCCCCCACACCCCTCCCTCACACCCCCCCGTGCCCCTACTCCTCCTCCACACCCTCTCAACACCAATCCCCCCTTACCCGCGGCCACCCACCCTCCCCCTTCCGCCCCAACCCACCATTCCCTCCCATCCGGCTCCCCTGAAGACGAGGAACTCGACCTCGACGGCTACTCCAACCTGTCGGAGGACAACGAGGTGACCCCAGGAACCCCACCGACCGCCGCTAACTCCCCCAATGCCAATCAACCCACCATGTCACCCCCGGCCGAGCAGGCCGACTATCATCATTAGGTCCCCCCAGGACGAAACGGAGGTTAGACCCCACACCCCTTCCCCCACCTCCCAGCCAGACATCCGCGCTCATATTGTAACCACCGTACCTCGCTTCACTCTACCGGCCCACTTCAGCCCCCGCACCTGCCGCACAACTATGCATCAATTTTTAATCGACTTAAACCTGGACTCTGGTCTTCCCACCCCTATCGGCTACCTTGATTCCTCTGCTGCCCTTTCCTTCCAATGGGGACAGTACCAGGACCTCTCTAACCTGTACTGCCTCGCGTCCGAAATAACCAAACTCCATTCGACTCCCTCCACCTCGTACACAGTTATTACCAACACCGAAGTCGATAACCACCACCGTAACTCCCAATACCCCAGCCACTGGACCAACCTAGCCAGTCGAGGCCACCCCCCACGTCCGGGGACGCCTAACCACTCTCTCCTCGTCCTCACATGGCAAAACTCGCACTTCGGCCTCCTCCACCTTACACACTCCTCTGCTACCTGGATAGACTCTTTACATCACCCCCCTCCTTCCGACCTCCTAGCCCGCACTCTCAATCTCCTCTCAGCCTGGAACTCGTCCCCTCCCCCCCCCATCAGCGCCCTACACTCCCTCAACCCACCTCGCCAAAACGACTCCAACAGAGCGTGGTCGTGCGGCACCCACGTCCTCTTACACACATACCTCATTGCCACGTCCCCCCCGGACCAACCTTACGCTCCCCCCTCTTTCGACCCCCGGTCCTCAGTGTACTCCCTCCACACTCTGCTCTGGAACCACACCTTCCGCTCCGCCCCCCTCCCACAGGGACGTCGCCTCCTCCTCGATGCTTTATGTCTCCCCACGTCACCCCCACCCCCCCCACTCCCTCCCCCTACCCAACCCGTCCCCCCCCACCCACCTCTCCCCCCCCCTCTCCTCACAACCCCACCCACAGAACGACCCCTCCCAGAACCCCCCCGCAACTCCCCTACCCTCCCCTCCCCCGGTCCACCTCGCCACACGAACCACCCACCACGTCTCCCCTCTCCTCCCCCCCCACCCCCCAGACCCCCACCCGTCGAAAACCCCCCAGCCGCCCCCCCCTGCTCCACCCCCCCCGCCCCCTCCCCCGTCCTCCCACACCACACATCCCAGCCCCTACACTTCATCACCCTCAACACCCGCGGCCTACACACCTCCATTATGGATGTCGAACACCTCTCCACCTCCCACCACCCGGACGTCTTAATTCTCACTGAAACCAACCACGACACCCACAAGTCCCGCTGGCGCATAGCCCTCCCCCAATACCACCTCAAAAGCTCCCGACCCTGCTACTCAACTGTGCCCCTACCCAACGCAGGCGTTCTCTTCGCGGTCCGCCGAGCCTCATTCCAGTCTGCCACTGTCCTAACCCCGCCCCCCCACCTCATCCCCCATATCGCCGGACTAAAAATCGTCCCCCACTCAGGCACCCCTTACCTCCTTATAGGTACTTATATGCCCCAGCTCTACAACCCCCAACTGACCCGCCTCTACGCAGAAGTTGCAGCTTGGGGCCTCCGACTAGCGGACGACCACCCGCAACACCGCACCCTCTGGGGAGGGGACTTCCAATCGACCACCCACACAGGTACAGGACACCCTGCCCTCACCTCCTTACTCAAATCCCACCTCCACCCCCTCCACGACCCCATCCCTACCTTCCCCCGCAGCGGGGGCTGCCTTGACCACTGGCTCACCACGCCTCCTTCACCTATCACCCTCCCAACAACACACGACGCGCAAACTCACCTTTCGCCTTCCCCTCACACCCGACCACATAAAAGCATACCAATCCAGCACCCCCGACCTCATCAACCAAACGGCAACCCTCCACGCAGAAATTCTCAACACCTCATACACCTCGGCCACCCCCGACACCCTCGACACCCTCGCCTCACAATTCACCACACTCCTCTCCCAACACATGGACCACGCAGCCACAGTTTGGCCCCTCCTCCCCGACAAAAAACCCCGCCCACCCCAAGCGTCCCTTGACCCCACTTGGCTCACAAATAAAACACGCACTCAAATACTCAAACTCCGTAAATGCAGCAAAAACAACGGCCCCCTTCCCATCGCCCAAGCCCTATTAAACACAACGGAATATCTCTCCCCTGACGCCATCAAACAACAGTGCCAAGCACGCATCCGCCAGCTCCTTCACGACACCACCACGAATAAGATAAAAAAAATAAAAACTCGAGCCAATGTGGCCTACGACACCTGCCCCAAACTCTCCCACCGCCGATTGAAAATTAAAAGCGGCCTCCTACCCCCCGCCGGCACCACCTCCACCCTCCACCGCATTACCAAACCCGATAAAACCACCGCATCCTCTCCCTCCGCCGTCATTGACGCGGTACACTCTCACTTCGCTAGCGAACTCGGCTGCGCCACCCCACCCGAACTACCCACCCCCCCATGGGAACTCCCTAACAACCCCGACAACTTTACCATCGAACCCCGCGGAGACCCCTCTCTCACCCTTGCCGACATGATTACCCGCGACACTTTCGATAAAACCCTCAACTCCCTAGGCACCGGCAAAGCCCCCGGCCCCGACGGTATCCCCAATGAAATAATCAAATTCCTACCCCCGGCGACCCGCTCCGCCCTCTTCTCTCTCCTCTCCCTCCTAGCACACAAATCCTACACTCCTCCTGATTGGTGCCACAGCACAACATGCCTCCTACATAAAAAAGGCGACCCCTCCCTCCTCGATAACTACCGCCCTATCGCCCTCATGAACAACCTCCTTAAACTATGGACAGCACTAATCAAAGATGCAGGCTCGAAGTACGCCGAAACCCATGGCATTCTCAGCGACCAACAAGACGGATTCCGACAACACCGCAGTATCCACGACGCCCTCTCCTCCCTCATTATGACGATGGAGGACGCGAAACTCCACAGCAAAGACATCTACGTCATGTACGCGGACTTCAAAGGTGCCTTCAACGCCGCGGACCACCGAATCATGTTCAAACACATGCGTCAACTCGGTATGCCTCCCACCTTTGTCGACACATGCGAACAACTATACGGGGTCTCAACCACAGCATATATCACTCCTCACGGCCCCACCCCTTCCATCGACATCAATCGAGGAACCCTCCAGGGCGACACCCTCTCCCCCTTCCTATTCACCCTCTTCCTTGAACCTTTCCTTCGCTGGCTCACGGTGGGAAGCCGGGGCTACCGCCCAGGCCCCCCCACCACTAACGTTGACCCCACAGAACCCACAGCCACATACCCAGGACACGGCTTCGCCGACGACCTCAGCCTCGCCACGGGCTCGACCCCCAACATGACCATCCAGCTCAGAAAACTCTCCCTCTTCAGCGCCTACACCGGCATGACAGTCAACATCCGCAAATGCTGCATCACCGGCGCCCTCTGGCGTACAGGCAACGCCCTCACCCGCGCCAACACTACCCTCCTCGCATCCCGCCTGCAAACACAGTTCATCTCCCTAAACTCCACCCCGGCCCCCATCCCCTCCATTGGCCCCAAGGACACATACCGCGTCCTAGGGGTAGAACTAAACACCTCCCTCAACTTCACCAGACATTGGCATGAACTCAAACGTACCACTGCATCCCTCATCACCGCCCTTTCCACCTCCCCACTAACTCAATCCCGCAGAATCAGGGTCATCCGTGGCCTCCTCATCGGAAAACATTTTACCCTCCAGCTCGGCCTCTTCACCGACTCCCAACTCGACACTCTCGAAGGACAAATCTGCCGCGCACTCCGCTCCGCCGTCTCCTCGGTACGTAACCTTCCCCGCACCGCCCTTCACCGCCCCACATCAGACCTAGGATACGGCCTCCCCTCCCTCAAAGCCCACGCCGCACAACTCACGGTATGCCACTTACATAAAATCATGAATAACTCAGGCTATAGAGGCCACATGGCCCGCGCACACATACGCACCCTATCCACAACGTATTCCCACTGGCCCTCAGAATCCATCATGTCATCCTGTTACACTCCACCCACACTAAAGTGCTTAGTCCGAGCTCAACGCGATGCGGGCACCCTATTCCACAACATTCCCCCACTCTCCCTCACCAACCCTATCGCCTCCACAATCCGTGCCCACTTCACCACTCAAGACAACGCCCTCCTCACCTCACTCCGGGACAAAGCCACACACATCACCGACCCTCACACATACAAACAAGCCTACTGCGATTTCTCCCCCCGCAAAACACACGCCTCCCTCCTACCCCGCCTCACCCCCCTCTGGAAAAGCAACATCACCACATGGCCACAAGTCCTCCTCAGAGCCACCTCATCCTCCTTCATCCTCAAATCATGCAAATCCATCACCACACTCACGGGGTCCACCACCCCCCTCTCAGTTCCCATCCGCCTCCTCGCAGCAATCCTCACCGAACCCCTCGATACTATACACAACCGCCTCCCCATCACAAGCCTCAATACCAACCAAGCATCCCCCCCCACCACTATACATCCCTCGTGGATCCCCCTCCTCTCCCCTCACCTCCCCCGTTCACCCCCCACCCTCCAATCCGGCATCTGCACCTCCCACACCACTCACTCCACCCCCACCGCACCCACCACACACTTAGACACAGAATACCTCACCCCCTCCGACCACCACTACCCCCCCTGCGACGTAACACGCATCATCTCCAAACACAAAGACACAGAATACGGCCAAACGCAGTACATGGTCGAATGGGCCCCGGAACACCTCACGGAATGGGACATTCAGCTACAACTCGACGACGGCTTCCGCCTCATCTCCTCCACTCCCACATCGGTATGCCTCCCCTCCCCCTCCCCCACCACATGCTCCATCTGTCATGACCCCCTGCACACAGAACCCTCCTCCACCTGCTGCACATGCCCGCACTATGCCATACACTCCCAATGTCGCCCAGCTCAAGGACCCACCACATGGCAGTGCGAGTGGTGCGCTCGCGGCCAACGACACGACCTTACCCGCCTCCACGAAGTGCAGTGGGCCCCGTGCCTACAACTCCACGACACCATCAGTGAGACCCCCTCCGGCCCCACCGCCCTTACCGCATTTAACTCCGGCTATGTCCCCTCCACCACACCCATTTTGCCAAAACCCGGACCCCCTCCGTGGTCACACCCACTTATCACATTCAACCATGACCCCATCAACCCCGACCTCGACATGCTCCCTACCGGTAAATTCGCTATCCACGCACACCCATCACTCCACGACACCACCATACTCTGCACTCCCGACGGCCGCGCAGTTACTACCCTTAACGGCCCCCGCGTCCGCCACCTCTACCAACTCTTTCGCCCCGACCTCTCGCAGCATACGTTCGAAGAGGAGGTCTATCACCTCCTCACCCGTCTAGGTTCCCGCTCAGAAATCCACTCACCCACGCCCGCCACCACCACCCGAAATAGATGGGCCACCAGAGAAGACCTCCTCACAGCCCTCCGTCACACATTCCGCATCCAGACAGAACTCTACTCCGACCCCCTCAATAAATCCCTTCACTCCCACACATACCACTCCCTCTATCCCGAAGATATAGTCTTCTCATCCAGCGGTAGCAATGCCCCGCACACCTGGCAAGGCACCAACATAGCCAACCCCGAATACGACCACGAATGCATGAGACGAGCCATGGAACACGCAATCACCAGCGCACACCTCACAGCCCCTCACACACCCAGCGCAACCATCCTCATCCTCCCCCGATGGGAACACACACCCTATCGCCACTCCAAATACATCAACTCCCCATACACCCACCACCTTTACACCCTCCCCAATGACGCAAACACATTCCTACCCCCCGACCAACACACTGGCAACCCCACCCCCACCCCATTCGGCACACGATGGATGGTCGACATATACCTCGTCGCCAACCCCCTCGCACTCTCCACCCTCCCATCACCCACAGCCATGACCGCACTTCACAACACTCTCGAATCTATCTACGACACTCACCTCCCCAACCCCATCATCACCCCCCCTCCTCCACACCTCTTTGACACCTACTCACCCCACTCAGCAGGTATATACTACCGCCCCCCAAGCCCAACTCACCCCCTCACATACCCCCTCCCGGACCGCGTACATCTAACGTACCCCCCCACCAGAGGCACCCCTGCTTGGAACTGGCAGGACTTTGTATACACAGACGGCTCGAAAAAAGGCAGCTCGACCCCCCTCGGAGCAGCAGCTACCCACCCCGCCTCGGACACCAAAGTCAAAATCCTGGTGACCTCTACCCCTCCCTCCCATACAATAAATCGTGCTGAATTAGCTGGCATAGATGTAGGCCTCCAATTTGGCCGCACCCACCTCCTCACAGACAGTGCGTGCTCCCTCCGCCTCATACAAGGCTACTTAAACTGCCCTTCCGCTTACCGCCACAACATTCATCGCGACACCCTCTCATCTATCACACACACCCTTAAAACCCGCTGCGAAGCAGGCATCCGTACACACCTCGGCAAAATCAAAGCCCACAACCATTCCCTAGGCAACGACCTCGCAGACACCCTCGCAAACCAAGTCGCGGATGGTCACCCACCCGACACTTTATACACCACAGGTTCTGAAGTCACAATAGGCCACTGGACATGGCCATACACCCTCCTCCCACAAACCCTAGGGGACCCCATACCCTACAGATACACCAACCTCAAATCCGACGCACACACCTACAGCACAAAACACACACACACTCCTCTCTCGCAAACAACCAAACACGGAGCCCTCCTCGCCCGCGCCGCGAAGGACGGCGCCGATTTTTCTTACCACAAAAAACACTCAACCCTCACAAATATCCAGTTCACACACAAACAAGAATTCATGTGGGGCGTCCACAACACCCGCCTACTTACTCACAACCCCACCCTGCGCTGCCCCCTATGTGGTCAATTCACCAGCAACGGCCACATGGCCGGTAACTGCCCCTCTATGTCTGGTCTAAGACAGGACCGACACAACAGCGCTCTGCAACTCCTACTCTCCCTACTGGAACGCCACAACGGAGGACGCTGGGAAACCATCACCGCAGACTTCGGTAACAAACCCATAAAATCGTTTGCTTCCCCCACCCCTGCCCACACTCCACTTGACTGCCACCCACCTCACCCCACCCACATGCCCACCCGACTTGTTGCTGCTGACGAAGGTCTCTCGCCTGACTCCCTAACCTCATGCCCCGCCGTCCTCCCCCCTGAGATTCTCCCCCCCCTGCTTCGTCCCCCTGCACACAAACCTGACTTCATCCGCATCCTCGAACCCCGATTCGTTGGTCACTCCAACGGTCGCCGTCGCTACGCGTCCATAAAAAAGATTCAGATAGGGGAATGGAAGTACTGCACAGACAACAACCTCTCCCACACAGCCGACCTCATACGTGACAAATACACACCCCTTGCGAACGCCATCAGAAACCACTGGCCAGGCACAGTGGTCGACATCCTCCCCATAGTCATGAGCCGCACAGGTACACCGCACTCCTCCACCATCACGAGTCTCACCTCCCTTCTCACCGACAACTCCATACGCATACTGTCCAATGGCTGCATCACCTCCTACGCATATACCGCATCAAGTCCCGCACGACCTCCCGCCGCGCATCCGCACATTGCCCCCTCGCACGACCCTGAATGCACACAACCTTCGCCTCTACTTGCACCCTCCCCGGGGGGGAGTAAAACCCCCGAACACCCTTGGAGAGGTTGGATTAGGTGGTTAACGGTCTAGCCCTGACTTGTAAGTTCCCTGTATGGCATAGTTGGGAGGGCCCAAAGACAGCAGCCGACGCATCCGGCTTTTGGTGAAAAACCGGCGCATAGTAACAAATTCCGTCGCGTCGCGAATTTCGTCGACGACTTGTCTATCTATTATAGCCATCGTATTTGGAGCAGGGTAAAGAGTCTCGGCTGTGTTAAACGCGGTCGAGTGTAATCTGTCACCTTGCGCAACTACGAGAGCTACGATGCATGTTGCGCGAGCCGAATGGGCGAGCTCAAAGGTAGAAGGTGATTGCTACCATCTAGAGGAGATGCTTTAGAGGTAAATGTTGGAATTTGGAAGTTATGGTTACACGGGATGTCTAGCCGGCCCCGCTAGGGGGCCAGCAGTGGGGACAAAGGAAGTGAAAAGAGAGAGATGGCGGCCGGCAAAGGCACCGGCAGGGCCGGCCGACCGCCACTAACGGGGAAATAGAGAACCGCTATTAGTACAACACTAAGTACTAAGATAAGGACTAGCTACCTTGTACATAAGCACTAGGTAATGCAATGCTAGTTCTAACACTCCCCCTCAAGGTAGCTTAGGTCTTGTCGTCGCCCTTGCTTGTCTTCAAGGAAGGAGTCATCTTGGTCGTAGGCGTTGTTCGGGTAGCGGTATCTCAGGCCGGGTAGGTGACGCTACATGTGCTCACTGGAACGGGATGCTACCGGCGAGTTGCCGACAATAAACTGGTCCAAATGTACTGCTTAATGTACTAGTCTGACATGTAGCGGGAAAACCGTCCACGGGCGAATTAGCTATCGCATGAGAGCGACCGGCGAGGACGGGGAAAAGCCAACATGGCTGCCACAAGCGTGTAGGCACTCGAAAAGACTAGTCGGGCGCTATCGTGTCGACTCCCCCCCCTTCGCCGTGGGCAAGGTTAGAACCTCGCTTTGTCAGATGAGCGTTGCGGCGTTGCCTCGGGAAAAAACAAAAACAGTACTATTTAAAGTACGCGCGGGCCGAATTTTCGCGAATCGGTTTGAATTTGATTTTGAAACCAGATCCGGTCGATAGCATCGGTGAGCTGTGAGCAGGGTGGTGTAGACAACCAACCTAGGGCGGCCATATGTGACCATGGGCGGCTGGTGTCGGTAGTGGTAGTTCAAGCGAGTATCCATGTTGCACGCTCTTCTCCTTGGGTGGCGGAGGCGGTACTGCTAGCCTAGGGCGGCCACGGGGGACCTTGGGCGGCTAGCGTCGGTGTTGACTTCAGAGCGAGTACCTGGGTTGCACGCTCTTCTCCTACTTGGGGCTGCCGTATTTCGGAGGTCTGACTATCCCGGGTAACATTGTGGGGGGCCCATAACCTGTTGGAATTTGGAAGTTATGGTTACACGGGATGTCTAGCCGGCCCCGCTAGGGGGCCAGCAGTGGGGACAAAGGAAGTGAAAAGAGAGAGATGGCGGCCGGCAAAGGCACCGGCAGGGCCGGCCGACCGCCACTAACGGGGAAATAGAGAACCGCTATTAGTACAACACTAAGTACTAAGATAAGGACTAGCTACCTTGTACATAAGCACTAGGTAATGCAATGCTAGTTCTAACAGTAAAGCAGGTGGGCATCCTCCGCGGACAATTTATTGTGCTTGTGACGCTTTGTCTCCGCGCGTTGCCTTCGGCGGACTCAACATAATATGTTGACTAACCGTTAAATCCCAATATTTTATGGTCATATTGATTTAAATCTAGAAGTTTGCATACCCAACTCCCATGTGTACGGGACAGTGACATTAGCGGTTATTGTTACCGTTAATAGCGGCGCGTCGCACCTTCACGGCAACCACCTTGCCTTGGTAGTTAGACGCAACCAACGACCAACGACTTCCCCAACGGTCAACTCTAGCTAGCCCTCGCCTCATAAGCAGGAACTAGCCACGAGCCTGGCACTCTCTGCGTTCGCGCTCAGCCAATCTAGGCTTCGCGGGAACCCACCCACCCAACCCTATATTCCTGCGCTAATCGTCCCCCAGGCTCCGCTTGTGGGTACCTTTTGGCTAAATTGTAAGTAATTCCACAGATTTGGCAAAATGTGCCCTAGGGAAATAAACCAATATTTACCCTAGGGCACGTTTTGCCAAAGACGTCAGCTTGCTTACAATTTGGCCAAAAGACACCCACAGACATGGTCTGGGGGTCAATTAGCGCAGGATTATAGGGATGGGTGGGTGGGTTCGCGCGAAGCCTAGATTGGCTGAGCGCGAAAGCAGAGAGTGCCTAGGCTCGTGGCTAGCTACGGCTTATAAGGCACGGGCTAGCTAGAGCTGACCGTTGGGGAAGTCGTTGGTCGTTGGCTGCGTCTAACTGCTCCGGCAAGGTGGTTGCCCTGCAGGTGAGACGCGCCGATATTAACGGTAACAGTAACCGCTAGAGTCACTGTCCCGTACACATGATATTGGATATGCAAACCTCTAGATTCAAATCAATATGACCATTTACCCTAGGGCACGTTTTGCCAGTAACCTAAAGCCAAAGGCTTGCACAGCCAAAATTAGTGTTGCGGGGGGGACGGAGTGAGCCAGCCGAAGAACCGCCAAGCAGCAGGTGTTGGGGTGATGGTTGGGTCAATGTATTTGCCTTCGGTCACAGAGCTGTTCTTGGCCCATCCACCCATAAATTTGATTACGGGGAGGGGCGCGCCGATGCAGCTGGCAGCGGACGCCGCGCCTTTCCGTAGGCTGTGCGACGTCCACTTGAAACCGGTGGGTGCGGATGAGCCGGCCGTGCGGAGGGCGAGGGCGAGCCAAGCGGAGATGGTGGGAGCGGCGCCCCAAGCGGCAGAAGGTTCCGAAGGTGAGAAGCTCCAAAAGGCGAGCGGGGGCGGTGCGCTGTAGAATTTGCGGCAGAATGTCGCGCGGTGCTCCGTGTAGTAGTCGATCAGGGCTGCCAAGACGGGGTTAGCGGCTACATGGATAGCGATGACCGGTTTATCGCCGGCGTCGCGGCGCTGGTCCCCTTTAGATTTGCGTACGAATAGGCAGATTTGCTGAGAAGGTTTGTCGATAACGAGGTCGCCGGTCTGGCAGCGGGCGCCGGTCTCGGCGCGGCAGAAAAACATGTAATTGACGCACACCGCTAAACATGCTCTGAAGCGTTGCATCTGAGGGAGGGAAGCAGGGGTCCACGCGAAAGTACCGTGAAGGGTGTTGGCGGCGTGTAGGATGTCCAGGGCGACTTGTGCGGGTAGCGGGAGGCGAGCGGTGGTGGGAATCAGGCGGTGTTGTAGCATTTCGAGGCCACGGCGGGCGTCCGCCAAAAGTTCGCCCACGGCGATAGGTTGACGCCGGTGGTCACGGAAGAACTTGTTAACGGCGGAGAAGTAGGGTTGCAGCGAGCTTGCGGCGACCGTTCCGAGTAGGGCTAGCCAGGCCGTGTAACGGACCATTGTGGCGGGTGTGGCATGTAGCGGGGCGATGTTTTCCTCTGCACAAAAAAAAAAAACTGTCTGATTGCGCTCTGGTAGCTCGCGTACGTAGAGGGCGCTAGCGAGTTGCTGAGTAGGGCAACCGCCGTAACCCCGAGCTTGTCCGATCCTAGGAGGTCTTGAGAAGTTTCAGCTAAATCGGTGGACCAGGGCGACTGTGCTGCTTCACATCGTAATCCGTAGCGCGGCGGTCCTGTACGCAGAGGGGGGACGTGCTGTACAAGCGCATTTAATCGGTCCGAGCGTATCGCTCGGCCAATCGCACCGCGTCGAGTGTAGAGCCAAGAGGGGGTGTTAGCCGAAAGGCCACGATGCTCCACGCGGGAGGCCCGACCCCTTCGCGCTTGCCCAGCCTGCCTGGAAAGAATAGGTCGCGGGACGCCGGGAAGTGTACGGTCTCGGTGGCCAAGCGGGCGAACGCGTGGTACCACGTTTTGTTTCGCCAGTAGGGGGCGATAACAGTTGCCGCGGCTTGAGCTTGTTCGAGTTTTGCGGCTAGCGCCGGTAGGGCAGACCAAGGGGGATTGCAGTAGTTGTTCTCGCGCGTCCACGCCGCGTCGGGGAGGTGTAGGCAGTCGACGTCCTCGCACAGTGGGTCGCGCCAGCGGGCGTTGAATCGGGGAAGTTGCGCGTTGAGCATAGACGCGAAACGGTCGATCGTGTGAGGCCCCCACCGGCGTTGCAGGTGGGTGAAAATACGGGGGTTGAGCTGCCAGTCCTCGTAGTCCAACTCCCGGCTTAGCGCGTCGGCCCATATGTTGGCCGCCGAGCGGATGTAGCGCGGCCGGATGTTGATGTCGTTGCTGTCGAGGAGGTACCATAGGCGCCGGAGTTCGGCCATCATGGCGGGCGAGCGCGAGGTGAGCTTGGTGAGGGCGGCGACCACCGCTGTGTTGTCCTCGTGTAGGAGGACTTGCCCGCCTCGGAGTTGGGGTAGAAAAGATTCCACCGCGTGTCGCACCGCTCGAAGTTCCTTCCACGTGATGTGTTGTTGGCGGTCGGTAGCGCTCCAAAAGCCCCGGGCTTGATAGTTGGAGTCCTCGTTTAGAACGGCACCCCAACCGTAGGCGCTCGAGTCGGCGTGGAGGTAGGCGGTCTCGATAGGCTTGTAGATGGACCGGCCGTTGTGTTGAGTGGGGACCGTGCGCCACCACTCGAGGTCTCGGCGTAATTGGTGGGTGAGGCGGACGCGTCCGCCCCACCCAACCCGTGTGGCTAACACGTCGTGGAGTTCGCGCAAAAAGAAGCGCGCGGGGGCGATTGCGAGGTAGAGGAACTGTGCTTTTCCGGCGAAAGCCGCAAGGTGGCGTGTAGGAAGCCATCGGGCGTTGGAAGCGGCTCGTCCGAGTAGGGAAGAGGCTTGTTGCGCGAGCTGGTGGAGTTTTGCGGGCGGGGCGCGAAACATGCCGTGTTGGAGGTCCACCGTTAATCCCAAATGGTCGCCCACTTGAGTCGGTGTCCAAACGCCTTTCTTGGGGTTGCGTTCGAGGCCGAGGGTGTCGAGGAGGGCTTGGACGCGCTTTCGCAGTAGGAGGGCGTCCGCGTAGGAGTCGGCGAGGAAAAGGAAGTCGTCCATATCGGGGAGCAATCGAATCCCGCGCCATCGCGCGTTTCGAAGGAAGCGCTTGGTAGGGCGGCGACTGTGGGAGGAAGTAGCCGCTGGCACCGGTTGTGGGGGGCGGCGTAGGTGATTCGTGAACACCTGTGTTAGCTTGCAAAAGTAGTAAGCCGAACCCGACCAGCCCATGGGAAGGCATGCTAGGCGCCATAGAGTGCCGCGGTAGTTGACCGTGAAGAAGTCTCGGTCTTCCTCCCGGATGCCAAGGGTGTAGTACCCGTCGGCAAGGTCGAGGGAGACGAAGTAGTCGCCTGGACGTGAGAGGTGACGTAGGTGCTTGAGCGTCTCGCACGTCATGGTGAAGGTTGAGCAATAACGGTTGAGTTCTCGAAGGTCAATAATCAAACGCCATTGGTTGTGCCCGGGTTTTGGAACTAAGAACATCCGGGAAACGTAGCGAGGGTTGTCGGCCCGCTCCCAAGCGCCGCAAGCCTCGAAGCGGGGGAGCTCCGAGTTTAGAAACTCGAGTTGGGCCGGCGTCGCGTCGAGCATAGAGACGCCGTGGTTGAAGGGCTTGGGGCGTAGGCCTTGCTTGAATTTGACGCGGACGCCATGGCGGATCCAATTTAGGACTTGGCCGCTCGCGCCGATGCGCTCCCACTCCCGCCATCTTCGACGCACGCGGTGGCGCATGTAGGAAGATGTCGGGGAGCAGGAATCGGCGCGGCGGGCCACACCGTCATTTCTTGGTCGAGGGTTTAGCCGGGTCGGTCGGCTTGGGTGGCGGGGTAGCGCGGGCCGCTGCTGCTGCTGCTGCTGCGGCTTTGCGTTTGTCGGCGGCGGCTTTGCGAGCTCGCGCGTCGGGGCCGGTCGGCTTGTCCGGTGTGACTTTCGCGAAGGCAGCTCCGGCGGCGGCCTTGCTGGCGGCGTGTAGGCTGACTTCCAGCGTGCGGTCGACGAACGCTTGGCGAAGCGCATCCAATGTGCCGGAGACCGCGGTAGGGCGCGGTCGGCAAAAGCGCTCGTGGGCCAGTTCTGCAAAGACGCGGTCCGCATCTGTGCTCGTTTGTCCGCCCTTGGTGAGGCGGAGGAAGCCCAATCTAGTACGGGCGGCCTCCTCCGTCGCCATGTGGGTGCGATGACCCGCTCGGATGAGGGCAATCGCTGCCGCCTGCTCTGTCGGTAAAGGTGTGCCGTGCGACAGCGTGTCCAGAGCCTCGCCCATTGCCGCGTTGGCGCAGCTGTCGAAGAAGGCATAGCACCCGATGTGTAGGTACTCGTCGTAGGCTGCCTTGGTGCGTTTGTCGCTTAGAGCGCGGGCGGTGTCGTCCGTGAGTGTCCAGAGACGTGGCTCGTCGACGTCGCGAGGGGGACGTTCGAGGCCGGCTGGGATGACTTCGCCGTAGTAGGTGAAGTCGACGAAATCGGCCGCGGGGGGGTCGGATTCGTCGTCGAGCAGGTCGATAGGTGGCTCGGGGGCCTCCTTACCACCCTCCGTCGCTGTGGTCGCGTCGGTGGGAATGGACTGCTGTTGATCAGTAGTAGCAGGTGTGGCTGTCGTCTGCCGAAGCTGAGCGAGTAAGGCAGCGTTAGCCGCCAAAAACTGCTCAGTAATCCGTTGCTCCGATGCCGAAACTGCCGTACGAATCTGTTCGGCTGTGCGTTGTTCGAGTGTGATAGCGTGAGGGTCGGCCGCTGCTGCGGACGTAGACTGCTCAGGCTGCATATTGGGGAACTGCGTAGCTGAACGAGGGGAAGTGTCGCGTGACGCTCGAGTGCGGATGGGACGAAAAGGTAAAACTGACACCCTGCTCGACTACTAGAGTCGAGACTGCATTCGCGCGAAGCCTAGATTGGCTGAGCGCGAAAGCAGAGAGTGCCTAGGCTCGTGGCTAGCTACGGCTTATAAGGCACGGGCTAGCTAGAGCTGACCGTTGGGGAAGTCGTTGGTCGTTGGCTGCGTCTAACTGCTCCGGCAAGGTGGTTGCCCTGCAGGTGAGACGCGCCGATATTAACGGTAACAGTAACCGCTAGAGTCACTGTCCCGTACACATGATATTGGATATGCAAACCTCTAGATTCAAATCAATCTGACCATAAAAATATAAAAGCAACACATTGGAAACTGTACTAGCACGACAAGAAACGTACAAAAGTCTCCACTGCGCACGTGTGGTTTTTCGCTCGGTATGAGTTTTCCACGCAATCAGCACATGTTACGGTATTTAATTTTTCTATATACGGCCATATATATTGGCGATATGGCGGAAGGTACAGGTACAGGTGCTATTTTGCAGATAGCGTCATGGTGAATAGGCGGTACCTGTAGCGGGTGTGTGTGGGTACTGCCGCGTTTTTTGAATTTTGATTTAAGCTGTGTTGGGGCTCATTTCTGCCAAAGATGTGGATCACTTACAGAATTTGGATTTGGTGGCCCTTGGGCCACCCTACACGCAATGTGAGAGGGAATCGGGTGGGTGGGATTGCGTGAGCGATAGCTCTCGCAAAAGGCAGAAGGTGGACACACAATCGCTGCTGGTGTGTTATATAGGGTGCGGACATTTTACTGTCCGTGCGCGCTTGGGCGCTTGAACCGTTAGGGAGATGTAGCGTCGGAGGTAACGCATGTAACGGAGGTAACGCCGGTTACTTCGCAATTTAGCCCTGTAATTCAAACCTCTATATTACTAATATGACCATTTATGGACGCTCGGCTTAGAATCTGACCCGACGAGAGCGCCCCTTTCCGAGCCTGCCGGAGCTACGACTCGCAGCTCGTGAGGGGATCTCGTCCGGCAGAGAGCACGGCCCGATGATTCCCAATCGTAGCGTAGTAGGCAGGCCAGGCCCCGGACTACGATGGCCGCCACTGTCGCTCATAGGGCAGTAGTAGCGACCCGCCGTGATCTATATTTATGGCGCGTATTAGTACTTTGGTAGTAGTTCGGTACCGTACGCTAGTTTTTATGATAGTTTTGGGGCGCCCCGCCGGTAATACCGGCGGTATGCACAGTTACGTTAAAGCGCGGCATGTCGCATCTCCGCCGCTGTCTTAAAAACCACAGCAGCCTTCCCACGTCAGCCAACGTCCGCGTAGCTACCCCTTCGGTCCACGCTACCCCTTTGGTCCACGCACAAGCACCGGAGCGGACCTCTAGCATTTCCTTCTGTTTGGGTTTCTTCGCGGATAAACGGCTGGCAGGCAGTAGCTTTGGGCTCGGTAAACAACTCCTGGACGGACGCCGAGTCATCCAGAAATACATTTTGGACTTTTCGGAGTACCCGTACTAGTCCTTGTTGTACTGTGCGTTTTCAGCTCGCGTCTCCCACAGGGGTTGACGCTCTTCACACGAGTAAGGTGACATGGCGAATCAAGCGCTGGTGGCGGCAGTCGTAGCTCGGCGGAGACTGGAAGCGAAAGAACGTGCCACGAAGCAGCCGGGTGGTGGGCTAGCGCCAGAGGATGAGGACTTCATTGGCGAGATGTTCGGAAAGTACGACGCCGATGACTCCGGCGGCCTCAGTGCCGCGGAAATAGGAACGCTGATGAAGGACCTTAACGACGGCAACGAAGTGGACCCGAGTACTGTGCAACAGTATGTCAATAGGTATGACAAGGACAAGAGCGGAACAATTGAAAAGAGCGAAGTGCGTAAACTAGTGGCTGCGTGGTACATCTCGGTCGAGGACAACCGCTCTGATGCCGCATGCCATTGCGTCGTGTGCTAGAAAGGAAAAATGTATTAATTAACACTGCTTCTATGTTGTTGAGCTTTTTGTTCCGTACATAAACCGCGCCCCCGGTTTTGGCGCGGTACCGCAAGAAAGTGGCAACCTGCGACAGGACTTTGTGACTCTGGGTGTATCGTTCTTATTGCAGTACACGCTCGAGAGCAATGCACGTCACGGTTTACGCTCCTGGCGAACTCTCTGGTGTATTGTTCTTTCTCGGCCGTATGAGCAACAGCCGCTTGCTCCCCGTCTGTTCTAACCCCCCTTCCTCGGGATTCGCACCTAGTAATCGGCCACCCATAGAGGGTCCGACGTCTACTCGACACTCGATGTGAACGAGCGAGTAGCAATCAATTAAAAAAATTGAATTTGGTCAATAGATATGGGCGGCGTAGTCTTGCCTAGGCAGTATGACGTCAACGTCGAGTCCCCCAGGTACTTCCAAGTTCCGCTTATTTCCTCGCGACGAAACGCCTCGGTCGTTGCCCGGCTTTCCGACTAGCGGTGCGCTACCACCATCAGTACCATGCAATTCTTAAAGCATCACGTGAGATTGATGTCGGCATGGGTACTCGGTGCGTGGTGTGACACGCACGTGTAGCTTCTACGGCGGGTGCCCGACACGCGCACGTGACGGCGGGGCGAGCGGTCGACCTCTCTTGCTGGTTCATTGTTCATTCCTTCATTGCCCCCTCGAATGAATGAACTTACCCCAGAAACTTGCCCCATGGAATTAAGACAGCACATCAGAAAATCACAATGGTAGGATTTATCTCCTTAAATCTTGCTCGCAATAAAGTCGGAGGAAGTATTGAAAAAGACGTGCGCGCTTCTCGCCGTAATCGGTGACGAAGTGACTCAATGGTTAGATGCTCGGCACCAATTTGGGGTCGGCGTCCGCGGCGGGGTTGAGATCATCGTACAATTTATGGTTCGAATCGCGCTTGACGCCTCACCGGACTGGGCGGACATGCAAGGCGACGCGTCCAACGCGTTCAACGAATTCCTACGGCATCCCTTGCTCGAGGAATTGTCATCAAACTCCGCGTCGCTACGATGTTGTATGGCCGTCCATCTACCTCGTACGTTTTGTTTACGACTCCTCTTCTGCTTTGGCCCGGCTATGCGTATCCCAAGTACCCGTGGCGTCCATCAAGGTTGCGTTCTCGGGGCCATATTCTTCGCAATAGTCGCCTCTCGGGTACACCAAAAATTGGTTGAAATTGCCCCGAACGAATATTTTGTTTGCGCTTATTGGTCACTTCTTGGGACCCCTTGCGTCCTTCGTGGCTATTGGTGATGCTATGTGGGCGGTGTATGCTATCGTCGGCCTCACGGTGAGCATCCGCAAAAAACTATGTGTACTCCCCTTCGATTTAGTGTGGGTGATGCTTTCGATAACTTACACAACGGCCAAATAATGCGGGGAATGAATGCCTCCACGGACGGGACGAAAGTGCTAGGGGGGGCAATGGTTACATCTAATTTTACTCGTGACGTGTTCGAAACGTTAGCAAGTACGAGGCCGATGGCTAACGCCCGACGGGTTTGGCAGCTCACTTCCACTGACACACTACGCATCGTATCTATCAAGACTGCAATCGCCGCTTCGGACAATTTGCCCGTACGGCCCCCCACGGTCTTGGAAGGGGCGAAGGCTATTGTGATATTGCCGTCACCTTCCTCGAGCGCGCTGACACTACTACCCTTGATGTGGCGGCTGTGATATTGGGCCTTTTCCGCGGCTAGCCTACTCATCAACAAATTTGAAATTTGAAATTGTTCACAACAATACCAACAAACTGGACCGGCTGCTGTCTATCGGGCCACTCTACCTAGCCATTCAGGACTTATGAGCAAGTTAGGCCCGGGTCTCTTCGACCAAGTACACCTATCGACACTACACCTAGCTTCAATGTGTGTCGACGTTCCTCGGGAGTTAAAAAACTGTAAGCAATCACAGCAATTGCCACAGCCCCCCGCCAAAGCAGTAACAACGTAGTAATTTTGTAAGCACGAAAAAAAGATCTAAAAATAAATCCACTTGTCAAGAAATGCAAAACTAAACTGCTGCTCGACCTTCACGATGCACGGCCCGCTCCCACGGAGTTGATGCTTGCCATCCATCGGAGTCAATGGACTCGTGGAAGGGTAGACCATAGCCAAGTTATACCATTTGATCGACTCGGCGGTGGCGTGTGTCAAAGGGGACAACTGTTGAGGCGCCCCGTCATTGAAGAAATGAAACGTTTGAAGTAATACCATTGCACTCTTTCTCATCCGCAATCACTCGGTACTTAATGAGAATTTAGGACATTTCTCAGCCGTTATGTAATAACAACATCAACGCCAGTTTTATAACCTTGTTGTCATGTTCATTGGCATGCCTGCTGCAGCCATGGAGTTTGACTCACTTATGGAAAGAAAAAACTGTTGGTTGGGGGAAATGGATGGCCAAAAATGCGAACATGTATCGCGCCTTACCTGTTGGAGGACCGTCGTCGATTGTCGTGTTAGCATGTTGAAATAGAGTGTCGACTTTTGGTTCCATTAACAATAATGAAGTAACAACCGACAGTCCAACTGTTAATTTCAGTTCTTGTTGACACCGTCCTTTTTGTCAACAAATCCACTTTCTCATATGTTAATTTATAACATCAAAGCACATTACATGATATTGTTGTCCTTTTACTCGCCTTCGTTTGCCCCCCCCTCCCCCCCCTAAATATGTATCAAGCACCGGTTCATTGCATACCCGGGGGTTGGGTGAGCAATGAAGCGACCGCAGGCAACAACAAAAGTAGATGATAGTTTGAAATACACTTATAACCATTCGGTGACCCTAGCCATCCCTCCATTTTTCTATCAAAAGTGCTATTGTGATGCTGCCCCACCCCTCACCCCTTTTCCATGTCCGCGTTCGTATAGTGCTTCTTATAATCGCTCCGGAAATATGCAGGCCGGAAATCGAGATTGGCTTGTAGGTTTTCTGTTGGCAGCGCCGCGTATGCGCATGTACATTTGTACACAAGGAATCGAAGCGTTGGAGCATATGAAAATATCGCACGCACAGCCCGGCACACGCTAACGGCCATGCATTGAGTCACGTATACATACTTGCGAGACTACTTGCGGCCGTGAAAGGTTTTGTTGCGGCTTTCGGGTTGTTGTGCATGCCATAAACGTCCCGGCCCGCGGCGTTGTCGTTAGCACGCGTTTGTCGACGAATGCATGTAGTGGCAACAACTATCTTTTATTTGTTTTCCGTTTCGGACGGCTCTAACTGTGAGCAAGACCGCGGGCTTGTGGGGCCTCCTGTAATAATTGCGCTACAACCCCAACGGCAAAGCTAGCAATATATAGTTTGTGTTGTACGATATGCGTTTCTTATCGCAAACCCGAAGAAACCTAGCACACGCACGCGGCTGAGCTCTCTATTTCTGTGTGTCCGGTAGCTGGATAGTACATTCATTGACGCGTCGTCCTTACGAATATTAGGAGCAAATTGACTGCTCGGCTGCTCGCTTGCCTAATGTCAACAAGGTTGATGCGAGTCTTGGTCATGGGGGCTCTGCCCGTGCTCGCGGCCACGGTTGCATACCCAATAACCGACCTCTGCGCTCAGTCCCAATTCCCGCTACCTCGCTAGAGCTTGCTCTATGTATTGACTTAGGATGAGCAACGACTTACCCTTGACTTTCCAAAATAAAGCCGGGAATTATCGCCGGATGCGACGTGTGCTTATTAGTGGAGCCACTTCGTGGATGTGCGCGCACCGCGCGAGTCGCGCTGTACATGCCGCCACAAGTGTACTTCCGAATTCGCCCACAAAACGGTTCAACTCGCCACGTTATTGTTCACGCGTACGCCACACTATGTGTGACAATAAACACAAGCGGGAAATCGTCTCCCTTGGTTGTTTCGTTGCGGTTTGGTTTGCGTGTCTTAAATGTCGCGCTGTGATGTTGGTGGCTGCGCCCGCGTGGGTTCTTGCCCGAGACGGCAACGAGCGAGCATCCGTGATTCCCGCTACCTCAGATAGTTGCCGATACCTAACTATCCGATTGTGAGGCCAATACATGGGTACTATCGTAAGTACCTCGGTACTAGGCATGTGTTGCCTCTAAGCACAAGCTCGCACCCTAAAATCCGTATTAAGGCCAGGGATGAAGTTAATGGTAATTACATTTTGAAACGTCGATGTTGATGGGCTTGATATCTCAGATTTTTTATGTTGATGGCGTTGATATTTTGACTTGGTGACATCGATAGCACATTTAGCCGGTATTATCGCAGATGTATCGACAATTGGGCCGATATATCTGCATATCGGGCTGATTTGATAATTTGCGCTTTCTAAACGTTTTGATAATTGATGGCTTTGATCCTAGTACTTGCGTCATCATGTCGATGTCGATGTCACAATCTAAAGTCTCTACAGCCAGAACCGAATAAAATTAGTCGGTTGTGCTTTTGGGCTTTTTCAACTGGTAGTATAGCTCAATTTTTTACCACCGAATGGCTACATGTACCTAAGAAAAAAATTCTTGCAAGAAAAAGCAGTGTACCTAAGAAACAATTATTACAAGAAAAAGCAGGGGAGGCCACCAAGCAAAATAAAGAAGAAAAGATGAAAAAACCTAAGCCCGAGGAACAGGGAGGCATGCCACAACGTCGGCACTGCCCTCCTGAAAAGCGTCGCGGAGATAGGAACCGAGAGTGACATGAAGAGCAGCAAACAAACATGTACCTATGACAAAACGTAGTTTGGGAAAATTTACTATTCTTGGATTGGTGGAGTTGGGACTATGGGGGAGCGTGTTGTTTGTAGGCAACACGGGCAGTAGGTCACGCTGATTATGTAAACCGTTTTCCCGATTCTAACACGAAGAGGTTCCCGGATCGGCTTCACCACTTCGTTGGAGCTCGCCTTTCTACCCAAAGGCACACAATTTGACAAAGAGGGGGCCCCTAAGTACTCTCGGCGGCAATATGAGGGCAAGTGGTGTTCATGACGGGTGATGGTGTGTTCCGCACCGAGTCGGTTGGGGCTTCGCGGTACGTCACTTCCCGGTCGGCCGTGACACTGGCTGACTTCCACATCAGGATCTGCGCCATAAGGCTAGCTCACGCCTCCAAACAAGAACGTACATGCCCTAGAGAACATTGACCTTGATTCTGAGGTCAATAGCGGCTGTTCCGCTAGGCGTGAGTTGGAGTGACCAGTTTTCAGCGAGGACGTGGGCGCGAAAAACTCGCTCAAAAGCTACCGGCGTCGGGACCCACCTCACATGGCTTGGAGGGCAGCGACTCAAGCGATCTCAATTTCCTTCTTTGATAGCTCGAGCATCTTACATTGAATCACTAAAGGAGCTGGGGACGTTTGGAGAAACGTGGTGAAGCGAGTCACAGCAAAAGGTGCTGCAGAAAAATGCTGCCGGATGACGAAATGGCTGATGCGATACCCGTCGACGATGCAACCGTGCCGAGTAAGACCTAGCAGAATTTCACATATCCGTCTCAAAGCTCTCACTAGCGTCGGTGAATGCTTTTTAACGAGTCGCTTTAGTTTCGCATGTTGCTGAGTGTTTGAGTACTCCCATATGTACTGACACCACTAGTACGTTTCTACATCACACGGGTACTACCATCAATATTAGATATGATATATGAATCTTATATGTCACATGTAAGTGTCACGAACAATCACGATCCATAACGGTGCTGCTATAATTGGAGGAGCAGCACTACCGAGGAGCTTGACCTTGTAGCATGTTCTCACATGCTGCAGTCACACTACTTATAGACACATCGCGGTGACATATGTAACCATTCTCTCTCTCACTTTCACCTTTTAGCCTGACTTACCTATTCTACGTATCAACAACTCAATTGTGCTTTTATCAAATCACATCTTTCATTGTGTGACTTTATCTCTTCTAGAAACACTCTCAATATTTTCTTCAACGAAGTAACTCTTCTCTAGCTCGTCAGTCACCTACAACGCTCAGTTCCACCATAGCAATTCAAGATCTTCACCTTTTCTTCAGACTTCCCTCTCTCGAATACACATATGTATACACTCTTCCCATAAAGTCCGTCACTAGCGGCACGCATTAAATTACCCGCGCCACCCAGAGCCGCGATGGCCATGCAATTCGATTGGGGGGTAGAGTAATGACTTTCGAACAACACACGACGGCGCGTTGTTCACTGACGTGAGCACCTCTATCGGCACGCTCCGATTATTGTGGGCACACACGTTGGATTTGCGGCCGGAATTTTGCAGGCCGAAATTTGTGCATGTGCAGGTTATGCACGCCTCTATGCGTGGCTCGGTGCACGTAGTGTCGCGACAAGCTGGGAGACTACTCGACATTGGGCTTTCAGCATGTTTGCACAATTGCACGAGTATCCGCCGAGTGTGTTGCGCCCGGTCGCCTACAGAGCGGGCAATACCGGGAATGGCATATCGTGTGCACCAGGTTTTCTTGCCAAGTGCCCGAAAATACAGCCAAGCAGCACGGGGTAGGGACCTATTGGGCTTGAGGGACGATTGACTTGGAGTGTAAGCACCCTAGCGCGCGGATCGCTGGCCTTTCAAGCTTTCGCATCGCCGGGCGTGAAATATGGCGGGGAGCTTTCAAAGTACCCTAGCACGGGCCTTGGTTTGGCATGCGGCAAGTGGCACGGCACCATGCCAACATGGGGCATGAAATGGGTAACGCCGTGAATAGACGAAATATAGAGCGCTGCTTGTTGAGCGTATTGGCGGAGCGGGTGTGCGGGTACCACATGTCCAATGGTTGCTAGCCCCGCGCGAATGTGGCAGATTTTGAAACCCTAGAAACTCTAGTTGGCTGTACGAGGGGCTGGATGGCAATATGGCATCGGACGGCGGATTTGACGCGAAAACCGGCCGATGATAACTTACATGTACTTGGGGTAAGGGCTTCCATTTGCAACTTGGTTTATTGCTCGAATCGGACACCGTACGGCAAAGTTAGGCTTTCTTGAGCCTCCCAAGCTGTGGGTTTCCGGCCCCTATCCCACCCACGTGAAGCATCTTAACGGCACATGCCATCACACCCACGTGCTCCCATGTTTGCGGACATCATGTTGGGATAATAAAAATCGCGTGTTGTGTCGCCGATTTCGGGAGTTTTCACGAGCCAAAGTGTGGAAAATCCGAATTCCGGCGCCCGAATCGGGGTATGCCCCGAAATCGGGGTTGACCAGCAAACCCTAATACGTCACTTCGTAGCCGTGACGGGCCCCATTTGTGCCCCGCTTCCCCCTTCACTTCACCGTCACACAAGTTTCGGTCCGCCTTTTCAACGAGCTAAAGTACAGCTAAACCCTAGAAACCCTACATGATAAACACCCGCCCTACGCGAAAGGCCCTCTTTCACTAGTAACGGACTTTATGGGAAGAGTGTATATGATTTTTTTTTTAGCACGTCACTCTGCTAAAAACGCTCAGCATTTCATCAACAACAACCTCTCCTTTCAAACCCTAGATCTCATCCTTATCGTAGCATAACAACATCATCACCGACGAGATCATGATTTCCGATTCGACAAATGTAAAACATCATGACTTCATCTCAGTCGACTATACACGAGGAAGACTCTGCTTCAATAATTGTTGCATTAAGAGAGCGCCGGTCGCTTCAACCACAACTTCGTCAACGTGCCCTAGACCCGCAGAAGGCACCACCTTTACCTAAAACTCCAGTATGGTCTGATATGATTGCGTGGGAACATGAATTCTCCGATTTTGCCTTTACTCACAGATTCGGGGAAGCCCTTACGGTTCACGGCTCCGCTGAACAGCAACGCAACCTCTACTAGAGCCTCTCCGTGCCGACTCGTCCATGTCTTATCGCAAATTCCGGGGTAAAACAAGAACTTCCCATGCCTGCACGAGGCTCAAGAGAGGATGACAATCTCACATGCGGGATTCATGCATGGAAAGGGTTACTATCATGGATTCAATTGGAGGAGCCTTAACGAAGACTAGTTGCCTGCACCGAGCATGATTACCTATGTTCAGGAGAAAGACTTCACGAGACGGGGCATGTTACGCCTTTGACTCGAATGTACCGAGAAAATGTTTATGGAGGCCTACCTCGTTCCCCGTATATGTGAGACCACATATAAGGAGTTGTGAGACCTAGTTATGCGCCGCAGGCGTTTCCACCCAGAGGACTCGTGGTCGGATGTTAAGGAAATCCTCATATCTGATCATGCTGCCCAACGTACTCTTAATATACCACCGGAAACGTCTTCAGTGGTATACATCGCTAGTGCACCGGGTGAGATGCTACATGCACCACAACGCTACACACCTCGTGCTCCATGCACCCGTTGTGGACGACCGGGACACTCCCATGAACGGTGCTGGCAAACCTCATCCCGCGATGGGAAACCCCTTCACAACATGGCACCTACCTCACGTCCTGGTACTACTCACGAGCGTCCGTACCAAGTAGGCCCGCGACCTCACGTGTCAAGCCACGAGCCTCCTACAACACGCCCCAATGTACTTCTTTCCGCTTCAACACAGTCTACTACTCCTACCTTCGGTGACTTCTGTTTCATGACCACTAGCCCACCTCATCCGAAAATTCATATGGACCATACTCCCCTTCTCACGAGTATTTTCGAGTCTACCTCTATGGAGCCCCTTCCAATATACCCGAGTTCGCCGTAACTGTAGATATTCCCTCTGACACTCTCCCTTTTACTCATAATCCTTCCATCCGAAATACTACCTTCAACCAGAAGCAAGACACATGCATGATGCTTATTGATGAAGACAAGCCGAGCCTACTACCCTCAAAGGGAGTCGTTCTTGTTTCTGGTGAGCACGTACCCGATTTACCGTTTTTCCGAAGTATGCCGGATCAAAGATGTTCACTCCACATGCCACATTGGGTGAGCCTATGCAACAATGGGATGGTCCCTATCCTTGAAGGTCACCTGCGCACAAGAGGTAAGGTTGCTTTATTCTCAGCTTGCGAAAATACCAAGACTGCCAAAATTATTTTAAAGCACCGTGTCGACCGTCTCCATGACTAATTTCCGGACAAGTTTCCTCCATCTGCGTCTATTGGATGGGAATCAAGACTACCTAACAACATGTCCTTCATACGACCTCATCATTGGGACGCGATTCCTAGTGTTGATTTTCTGGACGCCGGACCATGCAGCATTCTACCTACCTCGAGCGCTCGGGATGATGTCTCTACTATCCGACCTTACCTACTCCAAGACATCCTATACAATATCAGGTTTCTAATGACTCGCATCAATCGACCCTAACCTACATGGTAAGCAGCACGACTAGCTCGCTGGCTTTCCCGAATATTGTCGCGGCGTTGGGAGCACCATTACGCTTCGAAGCTACCTCACTTGGCTCCACAGTTCACCAAAGTATATCACTATGGACTAACATGGGCCAACATTGGGAAATTTAGACCACTACCTTTGCTACCGTCGCCATGGAGCAAATCTATCAAGCCTCCTCACCACCATAGGGTTCTCACCTCATCGACTACGTGCTTGTCCGGGGCAACTCCTTCTCCCAAATTTCCTTGGCCACCGTGGCACGTGCAATTACCGCCTACATATAAACGGCACACCAAGCTCCGGCATGCTACAAGACGAGCACAACCAGTATGTCGAACCATTGGTTATTGTTCGTGCTGCCGCCAAAGGATTCAACCTGCATGATATTAATCTCACGTCACTAGATGCTAAGGAGCTAGATGCCCCAGTTTCCCCTCATATTAGCATATGCTTGGACCTCAACGTTGCCAAATGGATTATGTCCGCTGCTCATCATACTCATCCAGTGGACCGACCATCAGGAACATCCTACTTTGCCCATGTGGATGCTCCGCCCCGAGACCAACTTCAGATAGTGGATGGTGGAGCTTCACAATTTATTGATGCCAACCGCCATGAATTCCACGATTACGAAGTACTACCCATTGACTCTAGGTACAAGCTGCGAGGCGTGCATGCTATTGTATATGGCATCGGCACTACTAAGGAAGTACATACCACTACGATTAGAGAGCGCATCTCTACTACTCTCTAACGTTCTCCATGCACCGAACTTTGTTCAATTTGCTCCCCATGGAATCTTCAGCCAAGGGCGAGCCCACGATGCATGTGCCTCTTTCAATTATTCGCAATAGTGCACGATGACCTTATCTTCTAGAGCTTGCATTCCCATCGGGCTTCTACCCTAGTGGGTACCGTATGGCATGATGGTGGAACCTATCGTCCCAGCTCCCATGTGCCCGTCTCCACCTACCATCATGTTGACCTCGGCTTCATCTCGGGCTACGGCTCAACTTCGGCACCGCCGACTGGGACACATTCACGCTGAAGGCCTCCGACGCAATGTTTCCATAGTTGATGGCATTCCGGAATCCATGACCAAGGCTGAATTTTGTGGTCCGTGTGCCATGTCCAAATCAAAGATCAGTAAACTTCATGGATCAAGAAATTACCCACCATTCCACACAATTAATAGGGACTAAGGCTAGGGATCAAGTGAATTTTGTCGATGTTGATGGTAATGATATTTTGCAACGTCGATGTTGATGGTATTGATATCTTGGATTGTCGATGTTGGTGGCGTTGATAGTTTGAGATGCTGACATCGATGGCAATTGAAGTAGCCGATATTATCGCCGATGTATCGATATTTGGGACGATATATCGATACATCGGGCTTAGATAATCAATATTTTCCAATTATTTTGATAATTGATGGCATTGATGCGAGTACTACTGCCATCGTGTCGATGTCGCAATCACATCGATGGCACTATCACCATGTGATGATGATACTATCGACGATGCATCGATGGGTGATCCCTAGCCTTAATAGGGACTCATGGGGACCTGTCGAGCCTTCCCCGCATGGCAACAATCAGTTCTTCGGAGCTTTCTGCCGGACCGCATCTTTTCCCTTGGTCGCCCTATCCGATCCACAACGGAGATACTTCTCTCTACCGAACAGTTTATGTAGGCAATTAAAGCTTGGGGTTATTCAGTTGTGGAAATTCGAGCCGACAACGGTGTTACTTTTCGGTCAGCTGCCTTTCTAAATTATGTTCAGATCATGGCATTCGTCTTCGATTTTCAGCACCCTACAATCCCCATCACAATGCATTTGCAGAGCGTCCATGGCGAACTTTAGCCGAAATGACAAGATGCCTACTCGTGACAACGGGGCTACCTCACTCTTTATGGCAGATGGCCTTTACTCATGTTGTGTTTTTATATGATCGGACCTATCGTTTTGGAGTTAATGGAATTCCGTTAACCGTGGCCAGCAACGAGGCAGCGGATCTAAGCTACGTACGCATTTTCGGATGTTTAGCCTACACTCATGTGGATTCAGCCCTACGCAAGGAACTTGATGACAAGGCATGGAAAGGAGTTTACGTGGGTCGCTCCCCTGATTCCCTTGCCTGGCTAATATTCAACCCATCCACTGGCATGATTATTACGAGCATAAGCGTCGTCTTCGATGAAGGGGAATTACTTAATACTTTTAAAGATGCCCCCTTATTTGCCGACGAGATGACCCCCCTAATGGAACCTCAGGATGTTGCCAACGTATTTAACGACCGCCGGACTCTGTTATTTGAAGCTACACCTTAGGAGACCCTAGACATTTCTAGTGATTATGATGATATGGATGTGATTACCTCCCCTACATATCCGGCAACAACAGATGCATCATTATCAAGGCTAATGATTATTCATCCCGCGGATTCCATTTCTCCTTCGACACCTTCCTCTCCTCACCATGAAGTGGACAATGATGATCACGAGACGAGCGAAAACAGTATGCCTCTATCTCCAATGGCCCCTCCACTTCTACGCAGTGACCGTCCCAAACGAGTTCCTCTACGCTTCCGGACTGAAGAATCCGTGTTACTAAACACGACACACGATGATAGCACTGATCCATCTCTCCCTGCATCCTATCCACCGGACTATGGCCATTATGCTCTCTAAACCTCTATTCTACAGAATGAAGCACCAAGTTTGCTACACCGCCCCAATTTGGCTATTGTTCTCTTGACTGACGACCCTCCTTCCTCGTTACCCTCGAGCTCTACCATAGTTGTTGAAAAAACCATGCGTGCTGCCTTGCTTTCTCCACAAGCCGACAGATGGAAGACTGCGATAAAAACTGAATACGACGGCATCAAGAGCATGAATGTTTTCAAGACCGTTCCTGTTCCTGCTGGTCAGCGTGTCCTTACTACTAAGTGGGATTTCACTCTCAAACACAGCAAGGATGGCAGCATTTGCAAGTTCAAGGCAAGATGGGTTGTCCGCGGTTTCGATCAGCGCGCCGGTCTGGACTATGACAAGGAACGTCTATATGCCCCAGTGGTTAGTTTCACTTCAGTCAGGGTAGCTCTTGCCTTAGCGGCACAATGGAAGTGGCCAATATACCAGGATGTGGTTTTCGCATTTCTATATGGAGAGATCAAAGAGGAACTCTACATCAACCTACCGGAGGGTTACAAGGAATATGACAACCAAGGGAACGAGCTACTATTCGGACGACTACTCCGCGCCTTGTACGACACCAAGCAAGCTGCTTATGAATGGAGACAGAAATTCGACGAATTCCTGAAAGAGAACTAGTTTTTGCCCGCTTTTGAAGATCCATGTGTGTATATCCAATGGTCAGACTCTCTACATGTTGCGGTTATTCTTGGCATTATTCTTGTCTATGTTGATGACCGGATGGTCTTTTCATCTTCCGAAGATTGGATGACAACTCTCCGTGCGACTATCCGAACCACCTTCGACATCACTGATGAGGGCGTTTGCACATGGATTCTCGGCATGGGTGTCGATTACGATTCGCGCCGGAATATCTTGCTTCAACAACACAAGTATATCACCGATATGCTAACGGAGTTTAACATGATTGACAACAACCCTTCTCTTCTTCCTTGGAGCCCGAGAGCCAAGCTTACCTTCCACGATGGTGATGATGCACTCAGTCATGATGTCCCATACAACAGCCTCGTGGGCTCCCTCCTCTGGACGGAAGTATGTACTCGCCTAGACATCTCTGCAGCTGTGTCATGTCTCTGCCTCTATGTCTCCCGGCCCAAGACATGCCATTGGACTGCCGCCAAGCGTGTCCTGCGTTACTTAAAAGGGTCATCATTTACATGTATCGTATCTAGTCACCATTCTAAACCTATTGAATGCAACGCTTTTGTGGACTCAACATGGGGCAGCGACCCGGCTAGCGCTGCCTTTGTCAGCGGCCAGGTTGTTTGTGTGGAAGGTGGGGGTTCTTCTTGGGCCGTGACACGCCTACATACAATGATCGACCTCACCGGGCATCGAACCCGCGACCTTCCGCGTATTAGGCGTGCGCTTTACGGGCTCACCGAAAAAGCATAGTTGACATATGTGGCCACATACCACATATGTACCAAACTACGACACTACCACGGCCCCCCCCGGACTCCAACCCGGCTCCGAAACCAATGTGGAAGGTGGGGGTTCTTCTCGGACCGTGACACGCCTACATACAATGATCGGACTCACCGGGTATCGAACCCGCGACCTTCTGCGTATTAGGCGTGCGCTTAACCGGCGCACCGAAAAAGCATAGTTGACATATGTGGCCACATACCACATATGTACCAAACTACGACACTTGCCTTGGCCCAATGGGGGCTACTCACACACCCTCCGTTGGTGCGGCTCCAAATTTTTGGCGTTCTGCTCTTCAGACAATTGTCGCCCAATCCACCTGCGAGGCTGAATATATTGTTGTGGCTACAATCAGTCAAGAAAACCTATTTGTCCGCATGTTGCTCACCGACTTGGGTTTTCATCAGCCCAGCCCAACACCTATGTTTTGCAACAATCGATCAGCAATTCACAATGTCACCCGCGGCTGCACGTCTCGGAAAACAAGACACATCTCCCTCAAGTATCACCTCAGTCGAGACATGGCGTCGAAGGGCATCATTCGCATGGTGTACGTTCCCACCGCTAACAACTGTGCATACTTGCTCATGAAGCATGTACCACTTTCTACCTTCACTCACCTACCGGCGAAGATCCCTAATATATTTAGCCAGCTATTCTATAGTTTATCGATCCCATGTTTTTAGTACATCATGGCTGATTGGGGGTGTTGGATTACACCCATATGTAATGACACCACTAGTACGTTTCTACATCACACGGGTACTAACATCAATATTAGATATGATATATGAATCTTATCTATCACATGTCAGTGACACGAACAATCACGATCCATAACGGTGCTGCTATAATTGGAGCAGCAACACCACCGAGGAGCTTGACCTTGTAGCATGCTCTCACATGATGCGGTCACACTACTTATAGACACATCGCGGTGACATATGTAACTATTCTCTCTCTCACTTTCACCTTTCAGTCTGACGTACTTGTGGACCCTTTCATACTAAGAGCCCCACAACGTTCACATTCTGCGTTGTTTTTTTTCGCAGTACAATCGCTCTCCGCACCGGGAGCAACGTCTCACGCCGCCAACCATATTGAAGTTTTCCTCGCGAAATTACCACACACACGGTTTCAAGCGAAGCTGGAGCATGCGACATCAGTGATTAATCCAGTGATGTTCGGGGCACTGAAACTGAGGACGAGTTTGCTGAGTTTTGCCGTCGGCGGGTTTTGGATGTGAGTAGCGCGTCGCTGTTTGGCATGCGATGCAATTGCAAAGGGTGGAGTCACAATTGCGCAACAAGGTGAGTTGACTCTGCATTACATTGCTCATTAAGAGGGTATCAAGGTGCTGTGATGCTGCATCTGCGTGCTATGGCGGAAAGGGCAGCAGAATGTGCCAAAAACTGTATGTTGCTTTAAAACAAGCGCATGAGATAGAAATATATTCATGTTTATAAGAGCAACGGTACATACAACTACAAAACCTCAACATGTTGCCGCACTAGCGGCGGATACCGGACCTTTCAAGTTCCATGGAACATTCAAATGAAGGAGGTGTGTGGCATGTTTTATTAAACTCTCTATTAAGATAGCCGGGGAAGACGGCTTTGATTAAGCCCTGTATAGAAAGGACGAATAAGCACACGCACAACCACGAGAAAACCTTGTCGAACACCAATGGGAAGATTACGCAAGAGGCACACAAGCAGATATGAAAAATATGATGGTATATATGAGGAAGGCTAGTCCATACGTTAACATGGTATCGTCGCTGTCCGTTCTATTGTTGTGTGTGATAGCGGCTGCTTTGCTGAAAATCTACATAATAGCAACTTGGAATGTGATTTGCGGGCGCCTCATGTCTACCCTAATAGTTCGCCGAGTTAGTCATTTTGACACGATCACATGCATGATCGGCGTCGCTGAGGTACAACATACCACAAATATATGATTCCAGTGCCACATGCACGTTATGCAGAATGTCCCTGCCCAATATTGCCCCGCGATGGGCAGCTGCGGCGACAATCAGGTTTATCGATATAATTTATCGAATGCCTTTGTATCTAGGTATTGCATGCCTTACCTCGGCCGCTCGGCGTTTTCCCGCGCATGCGCTTTTAATCAAAGGAGCTTTCACAGCGGGAGTGTAATTTGTGTCGAGGACTATCCGTGTATATGATTCGGGTTGCTTGTTTGGCCTGGTGCGCTGTGGGCAAGAGTTCGAAGCAATATAACCATCTCCGGCTAAGATGCCATGATTGAGATGTCCGCGCCGTTTCTCCGGGCCTCGTGCATATGAGAGGCCCGGAGTGCTAGATACGAGTGTCACGGGCAGTGTGTATGCGTGAAAATGATTGAATTTTGCGGACGTTTGGGTACCATATTCGTCGATCGGCAGCACAAACCATTTTTCCAGTCGTACCTAGGAACTTTTGGCGACCGTAGTTGGATGGTAGCGGTTATTATGATTGAACTAAAAGAAAACGGTTGTGATTTCTATGGTTCTCTGGGTTCCTATCTCCGCGATGCTTTGCAGGAGGGCAGTGACGACGCTGTGGCATGCCTTCCTGCTCCTCGGGCCTAGTTTTTTTCCTCTTCTATTTGCTTGGTAGTGGCCTCCGCTGCTTTTTCTTGTAATATTTTTTGGGCTATGATTTGTAAGTAAATCAGTATCTGTAATGACATTCTTTTATGTACATAGGCGCTCGGGGCGACGTATCCTGTTCTTGCTGCAGCTGTATTCACACATATGCTGGCATCACGAGGGTTCTTCACGCCATCTCCGACACTGCGTGAACCCGAGTGAGAATCCTGCGCGCCGTGAGATACTTGCTAGCTTTTGTGGCTTCGTCGGCCACTTTACCAGCTTGGCACACGAAAATCCCCGCTCTAACGCTATCGGGGGTCTCAGACCTACGTATGTGCGATAACGGTACCCGTCATCTTTCCTATGAGCACCACCGACTAGCAGAAAGTCAGACAACCTATAGAGTACAACCCAGAGAGTCTCCTTAACCCACTGGACCCACCTTTGGCTCAGCATGGGGGTTGGCATATCCAAGAGGGCTCAGCGTCAGTCATGGGAGGCGCGTGCCGTGGGAGCAGAGAGGGCGTTGCATGAAGCGCAGGAGAGGCTGATGCGGGTCGAGTCGGAGCAGCGGCTGGAGTTGCAGGCTCAAGAAGGTCAGCAGCGACATGCCTCGGCGGGTGATCTCCAGCGTGGCACCTCAGGATGTCCTGAGCAGGCGCACGTTGCGGGCGCAGAAAGGGCAGAAAACCGCGAAGTATCCGAAAAACGGTCGATGCCGCCGCACCACTTACGGACACAGCCGGAGGAGAGCCCCACAACTCAGGGAGATGCCGTGGCTATGGGCGCGGAGGGAACGACGGAGGTGGGCTCTCACGCATAGCGCCGACGTGTAGTTGAGCGGCGTATTGAAATAACGAAGTTTCACAGTGTTTTCGCCTTACGAGATTTAACGATAGAAGGATGCACAGGTCCGACCAGAGCTTGCGGCGAATATCCACACAGTTGGCGAGGGCTATACGACTCATCAAGTGCCGACACAGAACAAAGTCCGAGCGTCAGGAGAAGCGAAATCAGGTAAGAATGACTTAGGACGCTTTACAATGATTATTTGGATTCGTCAACATGCAAAAGAAAGGGGGGGGTGGCGGGGAGGTCGAAAAAGCGAAAAAAAAAACTTATTATTTGTCACATATTGAGCCTATATTTATTGTCCTGTGCCGCTACTGCCCCAGCTCCTGATACTCCCTCCACGAGCTGCTGCTCTGTATCTGACGGCCAATCCTTCGAGTTCGACGCCTTCCTGTCGCATAACTGGGGTGCAGACAAAAAGGCACACGCGAAGGTACGCCCGCCGCCGACTCGCCTGTGGCACATGAGTAGTATTGATTTACTACCACTGCGATAGGCACACCGTAACTTTCATCTTTGCCAGCTTCCGAAGTGTGTGTTTGTGTGTGTGTGTGTGTGTGTGTGTGTGTGTGTGTGTGTGTGTGTGCGTGTGTGCAATATTATTGATGTGGGTGCGCTGTAGTTGCTATCATAATTATGTCCACGTTTCAGTTGTAGTTCTTCCCTACTTTGCCGTGCTTTGGATTCCGCGATCCTATCGTCACTCTCCCCCTTTTGTTTCACCCGTCGTTTTCCCTGTCCGTGCTCATGATGCTCTTCTCGTAAAGTTTTAATCAACATATTTCCTTCTACGTTACAGTTTTGCACAGCAATGGCATCGTCAACGAGTCGATAGCGAAGATGTGTGGTTGGATTATCGTTCACCTTTCATGACCGTATTTTCGAATATAGTTTTATGATTGTGTTTTGATATTGTTGGCTAACGCGGGCTTAGGGCTGTGGGTTTTTTCCTTCTTCTTTCTTTCTGATTATTGGTGGTTTCCAGTTTCCACTTCGTTGCCTTGTAAGTAAAAATGACGACGGGCGAACATTCCTCGTAGTATTAACCAGGGTTGTGCGGAACATAGTTCCGTTCCGGTCACTTACGACGGAACACCGGAGTTCCGTATACTTCCGTTCCGCCGGAATACCTCTCGACAAGGGCCGAAAGTCCTTATTCCCCCGGAAGTAGAAAAAAATGCTCATAAGAAAAGGCAGCATAATTCCCCCGAAAGTCCCCCGAGGAAAACTGTTTTCTCTCGGGTCTTCTAGTAACGGTCGGTTGTGCCCCAAAATGGCATAATCCGACGAGAAGTGTGTCATAGCCTCTTCTCTCCGTAATCGGGGGATGTACAAATAAGTACTAGGTAATGTATTGGATCCGGTGGTTTGGATTGTATACACTTCTTATGTACAAACGTTCGTGTGTGCTCACTTCTCCCAAATCTTTATTCCAACCTATTTGCAGAAACGGTGAAAAACACCGAAACCACTTCTCCCTAATCGCACATGTACGAGCACAATACATGGTTATTTGCAACTAAACTCCTACATGTAAAACTTTTCGTTGTGGTGGATAACTGATAACATGCGCTCGCACCCTACATCAACCATCGGCATCTAAACCTCCCACTCCCTCACCGCTCTCTCGGCCCTTTCTTTGTTGTGGCTTTCTTTGTTGTATCCGGCTAATCGGAATTGCCGTGAGCGTGCATGCGGACCGCGCCTGGCGGGTGACGGCGATCTTGCTACTTAAGTGCCCGACGGGTGTATGTGTGACCATGATCAGGTGTCAAAATTCCGAATACGTGTTACGTCTTTGTTCGTGTTGATTGGATACGAGTTGCGTAGTTAAAAAGGAACTCGGATTGTTACATTATTTCTAGCTAGTGTATTGTTTAGTCTCTTATCATTAGTGTCTTAGGGCTTTATCATTAGTGTCTTTAGGCTTAGTGGCTTTAGGGCTCTTATCATTAGTGTCTTAGGGCTTTATCATTAGTGTCGGGAGAGGTTTAAGGGAACAAATGCACCGTAAGCTCACGGTTATTGCATACCCGTAATTCCCGGCAGTCTTTTGTCTGGTTTACAGTGGTATCATTGCTTGGGTATTCTGAGAAACTTTGGTGGCTGCATTGACCTAACCCGGGGGTGTTCCTGGGGAAGGGAGTACCGGAACACCGGAACTGAACTAAATTCCGGGGCATTCGGAACGGAATTCCGCTGCGGAATTGTGTTCCGTTCCGGCGGAATAAAGTCCAGTTCCGCTGGAAGCATGTTCCGTCGCCCCCGGAACAGAGTGTCGCCGAGTTCCGCCAATAGAATGCCTAGAAATCGACTTCCGCACAATACGGATATTAACCTCGACCGAGGTTCATTTTTCTTGGAAGCTCCTCGACCTCGCCTTCATTTTCTCGGAAGAGCTTTCCACTGCTCTATAGGGTTCGTTGGGTTCTTTGTCTCCCCTCTCATTCTATAGCAATCAACCATTGCTGCGGCCGTCGATGCAGGTGGTGCTCATTTCCAATCTCCTTATGAGCGCCGGCGTGCGGGTCTGGCTCGACGAGGTTTGCCTCCATGGCCACATAAAGACCTCGGTGCTGAAAGGGATCGACTCGTCGCGGTTTGTGGTGGCCTTCCTTACACCGGAGTACATCGAAAAGATCGCGGCAGCAGATTCGGTAAGAGTTGCTTTGACCCAATGCAAACTGTGCGATTGCTGTGTTTTCTAGCGCTTTGACCCGTGCGTGGGTTGCTTCAGCCTGGGCATGGCACCAATCTGATAGGGAGACGTATTAATTTTCCCCATAAAGTAACCAAGGAGTGCGTGCTATTCATTACTATCACCTGTCGTGGGGGGTTGCGTGCCGCTATCATGCCAGCACGAACTGTGAATCGAATAAGTAGTCTCTACCTCGCGTGCTCCGTGTATTATTGATATTATTTATGAGGTGGCAGTAAGGTGCCGTCTATCGAGTGTCACCCAAGCCACCTAGAATTTTTCGTTGCTAAAAGACTGCTGTCATCGATGTGACTGTCGCCCTGTTTGCGTGTTAGTGTGTTCCGTCGCCCTGTTTGCGGCTGACCGATCATTCACACGGCTTCATCATTGTGTTACTGTTCTTTTGTGGACAATAAGCCGTAGCAATACACCCCAGTTAGGCAACTTTAGCCCTTGCTTACTTGGCCAAGGCAACCAACAACCCACGTGCTGATTCAACCCGCCGCAGAAGGACTACTGCTACTACGAGTTCAAGTATGCAATAGATCAACGGCCGGACGACATCGTACCAGTCGTCACTGCAAAGGAGGCAAAAGACGTGAGCTCTTGGAAAGGGCTGCTGAAGCCTTACATGAAACACCTCTACATCGACTTGAGCTGCCCTGTGGCAGAGCTCGATACGGAGAAAGTCAAGGTCCTTGCTAGCAGGCTCAAAGCTGCTTCGCGGGAAGACCTCGACGCTTCCGGTTGGCACTGCCATCCTATTCCCATTGTCACTCTACAGCTAACCGTTGCTCGTGAATGCTCGTGGATAGGCCGAGTGAGCGACGAAAACTGATAACTTGTTAGTTCGGATCCAAAATACGCAATAGATAGTGTATTTCTTGGAAACCCTGACATGTGTTTGGTATTACGTGTTTTAACTGAAAGTTGGCTCGCGTTGACGACTCGCTTCTCTTAAACAATAAGTCTTTGTATTGAAGGACTGTCGTCGCTACCGTATCGATAGTCTGTTTGGGAAGCCGTATCATCGACCGGGTGTAAAAATGAAAATCCGCTTTGTTGTTGCGGACAACAGGCGATGTCGAGGAGACGTCGGCGTCGGGCTCATCGGCAGCAGGGCCCTCGAGAACGCGGGGCGAAATCGA